>PVKM010008228.1:0-16697 GCA_004027735.1 Carollia perspicillata
CTTCACCATCGTGTCTCAGGGTTGTGGTTGGCACTGCCCAGGTAGGTGTGGCTGTCTGTCAAACTGGAGGAGCAGAGAGCTCCTGCCTCACTCTTTAAGCCACTTCTCTGCATATTTGCATTTTCATAAGTGGGTAGGATAAGAAATAAAAGGAGATGAAATTCAAACAGTCATTTTCACCTGGGCATCTGAATTATATCTCCTCCATCATCTAGACTTGATTTTATTTATGCTGGGGGGGCGCATGTCTCATATTTTCTTTTCTTCCATTTCCAGGAGGGCTGTTGGCCCGCTGCTGTGCTGCTAAACAGTATGCAGTCCTTTCGGGAGCAAAGCAGTTACCACGGAAACCAACAGAGCTACCCACAGGAGGTACACAGCTCATCCCGATTAGAAGATTTCAGCCCTCGCCAGGCCCAGATGTTCCAGAATTTTGGGGGTGCAGGTGGTGGTACTGGCGGCAGTAGCGGCAGCAGTGGTGGTGGACGACGAGGGACGGCAGCAGCTGCAGCAGCGATGGCCAGCGAGACCTCTGGCCATCAAGGCTACCAGGGTTTCAGGAAAGAGGCTGGAGACTTCTACTACATGGCAGGCAACAAAGATCCTGTGGCAACAGGCACCCCGCAGCCTCCTCAGCGAAGGCCTTCCGGGCCTGTGCAGAGCTATGGACCCCCCCAGGGGAGCAGCTTTGGCAATCAGTATGGGAGTGAGAGTCATGTGGGCCAGTTTCAAGCACAACACTCTGGCCTTGGTGGTGTATCTCACTATCAGCAGGACTACTCGGGGCCTTTCTCTCCAGGGAGTGCTCAGTACCAGCAGCAGGCTTCCAGCCAGCAGCAGCAGCAGCAAGTCCAGCAGCTGAGACAACAGCTTTACCAATCCCATCAGCCTCTGCCACAGGCCACTGGCCAGCCAGCATCTGGCTCATCCCATCTGCAGCCGATGCAGCGGCCCTCAACTCTGCCATCCTCTGCCACTGGTTACCAGTTACGAGTGGGTCAGTTTGGCCAGCACTACCAGTCTTCTGCTGCCTCCTCCTCCTCTTCCTCCTTCCCATCACCACAGCGTTTCAGCCAGTCTGGGCAGAGCTATGATGGCAGTTACAGTGTGAATGCTGGATCCCAGTATGAAGGGCATAATGTGGGTTCTAACGCACAGGCTTATGGAACACAATCAAATTATAGCTATCAGCCTCAATCTATGAAAAATTTTGAACAGACAAAGATTCCACAAGGGACCCAGCAGGGGCAGCCGCAGCAGCAGCCACAGCAGCAGCCTCAGCAGCAGCAGCAGCAGCAGCAGCAGCAGCAGCAACAGCAGCAGCAGCAGCAGCAGCAGCACGCCCCGCAGCACGTGATGCAGTATACCAACGCTGCCACCAAGCTGCCACTGCAGAGCCAGGTGGGGCAGTACAACCAGCCCGAAGTTCCTGTGAGGTCCCCAATGCAATTCCACCAGAACTTCAGCCCCATTTCTAACCCCTCCCCAGCTGCTTCTGTGGTTCAGTCTCCAAGCTGTAGCTCTACCCCATCTCCTCTAATGCAGAGTGGGGAGAATCTCCAGTGTGGGCAAGGCAGTGTGCCCATGGGTTCCAGAAACAGAATCTTACAGTTAATGCCTCAGCTTAGCCCAACCCCATCGATGATGCCTAGTCCTAATTCTCACACTGCAGGCTTCAAAGGGTTTGGACTAGAAGGAGTGCCAGAAAAGCGACTGACGGATCCTGGGTTGAGTAGTTTGAGTGCCCTGAGTACTCAAGTGGCCAATCTTCCTAATACTGTTCAGCATATGCTACTTTCTGATGCGCTGACGCCTCAGAAGAAGACCTCCAAGAGGCCCTCCTCCTCTTCTAAGAAAGCAGACAGCTGCACAAACTCAGAAGGCTCCTCCCAGCCTGAAGAACAACTGAAGTCCCCTATGGCAGAGTCACTGGATGGAGCCTGCTCCAGCAGTTCTGAGGATCAAGGCGAGAGAGTGAGGCAGCTGAGTGGCCAGAGCACCAGCTCTGACACCACCTACAAGGGTGGAGCCTCAGAGAAAGCTGGCTCCTCCCCAGCACAGGGTGCTCAGAATGAAGCCCCCAGGCTCAGTGCCAGTCCAGCAGCCAGAGAAGAGGCGGCCTCACCAGGTGCTAAGGACACGCCATCATCATCTGAGGACAACCCAAAAGTCAATGAAAAGACTGTTGGAGTGATTGTCTCCCGGGAAGCCATGACAACTCGGGCAGAAAAGCCTGGTGGTCAAGATAAAGGCTCCCAAGAGGATGATCCTGCAGCCACTCAAAGGCCACCCAGCACTGGCGGGGCTAAGGAAACCAGTCACACGTCACTTCCACAGCCAGAGCCTCCAGCAGGAGGAGGGAAAGGAAACAAGAGCGGAGATAATAACTCCAACCACAATGGAGAGGGCAACAGCCAGAGTGGGCACCCTGCAGTGGGCCCTGGCTTCATAGGCAGAACTGAGCCTAACAAGTCTCCTGGAAGCCTGCGCTATAGTTACAAAGAAAGCTTCGGGTCAGCCATGCCAAGAAGTGTCAGTGGCTTTCCTCAGTATCCTACAGGACAAGATAAGGGGGATTTCACTGGCCATGGGGAGCGAAAGGGTAGAAATGAGAAGTTCCCCAGCCTCCTGCAGGAAGTGCTTCAGGGCTACCACCACCACCCTGACCGGAGATACTCTAGGAGTGCTCAGGAGCATCAGGGCATGGCTGGTGGCCTAGAAGGAACCACGAGGCCTAATGTCTTAATTAGCCAAACCAATGAATTAGCTAGCAGGGGCCTTTTGAACAAAAGCATTGGGTCCCTATTAGAAAACCCCCACTGGGGCCCCTGGGAGAGGAAATCCAGCAGCACCGCTCCCGAAATGAAGCAGATCAATTTGGCTGACTATCCAATTCCCCGAAAGTTTGAAATAGAGCCTCAGTCATCAGCCCATGAGCCCGGGGGTTCCCTCTCTGAAAGAAGATCAGTGATCTGTGATATTTCTCCACTAAGACAGATTGTCAGGGACCCAGGGGCTCACTCGCTGGGACACATGGGTGCCGATACCAGACTTGGGAGGAATGAACGTCTCAATCCAAGTTTAAGCCAGTCAGTCATTCTTCCAGGTGGCTTGGTGTCCATGGAAACAAAGCTAAAATCCCAGAGTGGGCAGATAAAAGAGGAAGACTTTGAGCAATCCAAATCCCAAGCTAGTTTCAACAACAAGAAATCTGGAGACCACTGCCATCCTGCCAGCATCAAGCATGAGTCTTACCGAGGCAACGCCAGCCCCGGAGCTGCCGCCCACGACTCCATCTCAGACTATGGCCCACAAGACAGCAGACCTATGCCAATGCGGCGGGTCCCTGGCAGAGTGGGTGGTCGGGATGGCATGAGGGGTCGGTCCCCTTCTCAGTATCATGACTTTTCAGAAAAATTGAAGATGTCTCCTGGGAGGAGCAGGGGTCCAGGAGGAGACCCTCATCACCTGAACCCACACATGACCTTTTCAGAGAGGTCCAACAGGAGTTCGTTACATGCTCCCTTTTCTCCCAACTCAGAAAGCCTGGCCTCTGCGTATCACGCGAACACTCGGGCTCATGCTTACGGGGACCCCAGTGCAGGTTTGAACTCGCAGCTCCATTACAAGAGACAGATGTACCAACAGCAACAAGAGGAATATAAAGACTGGAGCAGTAGCTCTGCTCAGGGAGTGATCGCTGCGGCCCAGCACAGGCAGGAGGGGGCCCGGAAGAGCCCAAGGCAACAGCAGTTCCTAGACAGAGTGCGGAGCCCTCTGAAGAACGACAAAGATGGTATGATGTATGGCCCCCCGATGGGGACTTACCATGACCCCAGCGGTCAGGAAAGTGGGCGCTGCCTCATGCCTAGTGATGGTCTGTCTAACAAAGGCATCGAATTGAAGCACGGCTCCCAGAAGTTACAACAAGAATCTTGCTGGGATCTCTCTCGGCAGACATCTCCAGCCAAAAGCAGCGGCCCTCCAGGAATGTCCAATCAGAAAAGGTACGGCCCACCCCATGAAACTGACGGCCATGGACTGGCTGAGCCCACACAGTCATCCAAACCTAGCAATGTTATGCTGAGGCTTCCTGGTCAAGAGGATCATTCTTCTCAAAACCCCCTAATCATGAGGAGGCGCGTCCGTTCTTTTATCTCTCCCATTCCCAGTAAGAGACAGTCACAAGACTCGAAGAACAGTAACACTGACGATAAAGGACGCCTTCTTCACCCGTCGAAAGAAGGTGCTGATAAAGCGTACAATTCCTATGCCCATCTTTCTCACAGTCAGGACTTCAGGTCCATCCCTAAGAGGGAATCCTCCAAGGACCTTCCAAGTTCAGACAGTAGAAACTGCCCTGCTGTTACCCTCACGAGTCCCGCCAAAACCAAAATACTGCCCCCACGCAAAGGACGGGGGTTGAAATTGGAAGCTATTGTTCAGAAGATCACATCCCCAAATATTAGGAGGAGTGCGTCCTCGAACAGTGCAGAGGCTGGGGGAGACACGGTTACTCTGGATGACATACTGTCTTTGAAGAGTGGCCCTCCTGAAGGTGGGGGTGTGGCTGCTCAGGATGCTGAGTTGGAGAAGAGAAAAGGTGAGGTGGTATCTGACCTAGTCTGTCCAGCAAACCAGGAGTTGAACATAGAAAAGCCTCTTGCAAGGTCTTCAGAGGAGTGGCGTGGCAGTGGGGATGACAAAGTGAAGACCGAGACACACCAGGACACGGTCACTGCTGGAAAGGAACTCCCTGGTGCCATGACTTCCACCACCTCACAGAAGCCTGGGAGTAACCAAGGGAGACCAGATGGTTCCTTGGGCGGGGCAGCACCTCTACTCTTTCCTGACTCAAAGAATGTGCCTGCAGCAGGCGGACTGGCCCCTGAGGCAAATCCTAAGGCTGAAGAGAAAGAGACTGATACAGTGACCATTTCCCCCAAACAAGAGGGTTTCCCCCCGAAGGGATATTTCCCTTCAGGAAAGAAGAAGGGGAGACCCATTGGTAGTGTGAATAAGCAAAAGAAACAGCAGCAGCCACCGCCACCGCCCCCTCAGCCCCCCCACATACCAGAAGGTTCTGCAGATGGAGAGCCAAAGCCAAAAAAGCAGAGGCAAAGGAGGGAGAGAAGGAAGCCTGGGGCACAGCCAAGGAAGCGGAAAACCAAACAGGCAGTTCCCATCGTGGAACCCCAGGAACCCGAGATCAAACTGAAGTATGCCACCCAGCCGCTGGATAAAAGCGATGCCAAGAACAAGTCTTTTTTCCCTTACATCCATGTAGTAAATAAGTGTGAACTTGGAGCCGTTTGTACAATCATCAACGCTGAAGAAGAAGAACAGACCAAATTGGTGAGGGGGCGGAAGGGGCAGAGGTCTCTGACCCCGCCACCCAGCAGCACTGAGAGCAAGGCGCTCCCAGCCTCGTCCTTCATGCTGCAGGGGCCTGTGGTGACAGAGTCTTCTGTTATGGGGCACCTGGTCTGCTGTCTGTGTGGCAAGTGGGCCAGTTACCGAAACATGGGTGACCTCTTTGGACCCTTTTATCCCCAAGATTATGCAGCCACTCTCCCGAAGAACCCCCCTCCTAAGAGGGCCACAGAAATGCAGAGCAAAGTTAAGGTACGGCACAAAAGCGCTTCCAACGGCTCCAAGACGGACACTGAGGAGGAGGAGGAGCAGCAGCAGCAGAAGGAGCAGAGGAGCCTGGCTGCCCACCCCAGGTTTAAGCGGCGACACCGCTCAGAAGACTGTGGCGGCGGCCCTCGGTCCCTGGCCCGGGGCCTCCCCTGTAAAAAAGCCACCACCGAGGGCAGCAGTGAAAAGACTGTTTTGGACTCAAAGCCCTCCATGCCCACCACTTCAGAAGGTGGCCCCGAGCTGGAGTTACAAATCCCTGAACTACCTCTTGACAGCAACGAATTTTGGGTCCATGAGGGTTGCATTCTCTGGGCCAATGGAATCTACCTGGTCTGTGGCAGGCTCTACGGCCTGCAGGAAGCGCTGGAAATAGCCAGAGAGATGGTGAGTGTGAGAAATCCCTACCGGCTTGCTCTTTGTCTTTCTGGTTCTGTTTCCTTCACCTCTGCCTGTTTCAGCCTCACTGTTTTATTGGGAAATTTATTTAACTTTTATCAGTGATACGTGTCTGTAGGTTACAAAGTCCTGCTAGTGCAGTATAGCTTATTAAAACAGACATCATTCTCCATTCCTCCTCAGACCAGGTTCCTGATTTCGTTTCTCTGCCAGTTTCCTATTTCTAAATAGTAAGCTTTTACTGCTCTTTTTTTATTTATTGATCCCTTTTTCCCCATTTTTCAGTGTCCGACTCCAATACTTAAGCAGTATACTGTGGTTATAGTTCCTTTCTTCTAAAACTTATCATTTCTCCAGAATTATTAATTCATGTCATTATTTGCTTTTTATTTTGGGGGGCCACATCTTTCCAATTCAGACTTTGCAGTTGGGATATTTATCCTGTAGGTCTGTTTCATAACCTTGTACTGGGGTTTGTCCCCTTCACTCACTCCTTCCCCCAGCGAATGCTCTTTCCTTAACCCCGTGTCCTCACCTGTCTTAGTCTGGGCCCTCACTTAGCGGAGTGCATCGTCCTCTAGCAGGTTCCTGAGAAGGGCGCATGGGAGGCGCACTCGTTGACATGTGTCTGCTGAAAACACCTTCATTCCAGTCGCTTGTAATTGAAGATTGGCTGGGTGTCGGATTCTAGATTTGAAATCGTTTTCTCTCTGCCTGGGCGTCATGACTCCTAGGGTTGCAGTCGAGAGCACTAGAGTTCTGATTTTCGGTCGTTGTGTGTCTGTCTTGTCTTCTCCCCTGGAAGGTTTGAGGATCTTCTCCTGTTCCTCAGGGTCTGTCTCAAAATGACAGGCCTTGAGGCCGATCTTTTCTGCAGTGTGCTGGCCGCTTGGGGAGGGTTCGCCACCTGTAAACTCCGTCCGTTCCTTCAGTTGAGGAAGTTTGTCATGTGTTATTTCCTGGGTAATTTCTTTCCCTCCCTTTTTGTCTCTGTTTTCTCTTTCTGGAATTCCTGTTAATTAGGTGTATTGTACCTCCAGGATTGATCCTCTGGCTTTATCTTTTCTCTCCTGTTCTGTGTGTTCTCTCTCGCTCTGCATTTTTTTCCTAATTTCTCCATGCTTTCTTCAGTTTCCGCATCTAACCTTTTATTTACTTAATTTCTGATGTCCTGAAAAAGCCTTTTTTCTCCGGCTTCCAGCCCGTCTTGCACCCCTGACCTGCCTTCCCAGGCTCCCCGCCGCAAGGGGGCTTCTAGCACCTCCTCCACTGCGCTCCTTCCTCTCTGTTCCTTTCCGTCGCTGAGTCACCTACTCTTTGTCTCTTCCATTTCCAGCGGCCAGAAAGTGGACATCTCTTGTGTGGTGTTTGTTCCTCTTCCAATCTTCCGGTCCTCATGAATTTGTCTTATAAGTTTATCCTATTTTTGTGGGAAGGAAACAGATGTGTAAATGTATGTTTGGTCTATAATATTTAATCAGATGAGAGTTTTTTGTGTTAATTTATATTTAAAACTTATAGTTTTACACAAACAACTTTCAATCATAGTGAATAAGGATTTATCAGCCAGAGTCATAGTATTATTAGACACTTTTTACTATCCTTTCCCTCCCCCTTACAGCTCCCCCCAAAGCACTATATTTTTTCATTTGTGTTATGCCCAGAATTTGTAACAGTGTCTGATAAAAAGGAAGTACTCAAACTATAGTGAAAAAAATGTAATTAATGTGAAATTTGTGTCTGTATTTTAAATTAGAACATTCTAATTGTCACACAGGCTTCCCTACTGAGACCCCATACACCTGGTCTTCCTTCTCTTTCCTCTCCTATCTCCGTCATCGATGTCACTGCCAAACCCCAAGTTTTGAAATAGATTTACTTCTTAGTCATAGTGACATTTCAAAATGCAGATGTCCTAAAGGGATGTAACATTTAAGACCCTGAAGTACAAAATTCTTCAAAATAGTTAATTTTGAGCACATAGTAATCCATTAATCATCTCGTCCCAGTTTATGGCCTGCTTGCCAACTCTACTCTCAAAATTAAAATATTTGGTGGGTTGATTTGTTTTGTTTATTTGTTACTTTGTGGTTACTTTTCTGTCCATCCACTAGTGTTTTATTTTGACATAGATTATTACTAACATCTCTCAGTAACTTTTATTTGTAAACTTCCGAACATTCTATAGCAGTAGCTGGGAACCAGTCATCAGTAGGCTAAATTCTGCCTTGGACTGTGTCTCAGTCCAAGTCCAGTTTCTAGAAAGTAGAAGGTACCCAACACTGATGCGTCCACCCTAAATCACAGTGCTCTTCATCCCCAAAAGGTTGGTGAGCACTCAGGCTGCATTTTTAAATTCCTGATCAGAAATCCATGTCTTCATAAATTGACACTTTTAGTCTATTATATTACTTGTCAACTTGGATCCCAAAATAAAATTTGGAATGTTACCATTGGAACATCACCACGGATATGATAAATCATTATTTCTCTTTAACCCATCCCCCACAACTTGCATGGACTCGATGGCTAAAATAACACCAAACATCTTGGGTAGATAACATTGTAAGTAACTTGGGGGGGGTGTTTGTTTTCTCAAAATATTCATTGCAGCCTCAGCTGTTTCATAAGTATTTCAATTAGTCATGTGATCTAATGGATAAAAAGTTGGAATACTTCATTTAAAGATAAAAGGTGTAAAAGCAGATGTTTTTCTTCCTACACCTCTATATAACATAGTCTCTAAACCTAGATTTTTTAGTTCTCTGACGGCTCCGTCAGGGCTGCACATTTCACTGTCTGCTTTAATAATAGGTTTCAGAACACAAGCAGTTGATCAATCTTTTTTTTTAATTGATGTGATTACATATATTAGTTTTCTGACCAAACTTAAATCTCATACTGCAACTTTAAGCTTATTTCCTTATATTGTACCCACTCCCTTTGCCAGCACCCTTTGAAAATACTGACTTTCTAGCCCTGGCCAGTGCTAGGTCGCCAGTTCAGTTCCCAGTTGGGGCACATGCCTGGGTGTGAATTTGGTCCCTGGTCTTGGTCCTCGGTCAGGGCACGTATGGAAGGCAACTAGTCAGTGTCTCTCTCTCATACCGATGTTTCTCTCCCTCTTTCTCCCTCCTTTCCCGATCTAAAAAAAAACAGGAATAATAAAAAATACTTTCTCTTTCCTCAATTCTATTCTATTTTGCATGCCCCTTTTAGAATAGAATGCTAGCTCTGGATATTGAATTTAATCTATTTTTAAAGATTTTATTTATCTTTAGAGAGAGGGGAAGGGAGGGAGAAAGAGAAAGAGAAACATTGATGTGTGAGAGGTACATCGATCGGTTGCCTCTCACACGCCCCCAACTGGGGACTGGGCCTACAACTCAGGCTTGTGCCCTGACCAGGAATCAAACCAGCAACCTTTCAGTTTGTAGCCCAGTACTCAATCCACTGAGACACACCAGGGCTAAACTTAATTTTTCAAAAGATTGGCACATCTGGTTTCATTCTCACAAATCACCCAGTGAGACAGGGAGAACAGACCATTCCATTACCCTCCCAATAAAGGGTGACTGGGCTGTAGTGACACACACTCAGGCCTAGTGATGTGTGGATTTGTTTTTTCATTGTTGTTCACACACAGTTGTCTCCATCCCCGCTCCCCCCCAGTGATGTGTTGATTTTAAAAGTGATTTAAAAAGTTACCCTTTTTGGTTCTTTGAGCTGATGTTCCACTATGACTACAAGATCCTTTTCTGTTTTGCCTAGCTTTTATTCTCCTTTTGTTAATGTACTTGAGAACAAATTAAAATTACACTAACGTGCCTTCTTTTCTTTAATTTGATTGATGGTGTTTCTATTTGTCGAGGTCACTTTGAGTCTACTTTTATCTTGGATTTTAGCAGATGCGTTCAATTTTCGTCTGCTTAATAAGCGTGCTCTCAATCCCATTGTGTTGAGATAAGGCCGCAGCTATTTTACTAGAGCTCCATTTTGGCCCATGTATCTATCAGGTGTTTTGACAAGCATGATCTAACAAAATAATATGAAGTCCTCAAGAGACAGTAGCTCCTCCCTGTAAGTATCCCACTACTCTGAAAATTGCTGAAAACCAGAACATTCTTGTACAGAAACCTGTACTTTCCTTCCTTTTCTGAGCGTGGGACTTAATCCATTCATTTCTGCACAGTCCCCTTTGGTTTCGTCTAACTGTGACCCCTGCTTACTTACCTTGGTGTGATCGTATGCATGAATCCCCAGTGACCTGCCGCATGGATGCCGTGACAGAGTTAATTGCCTCTAAACAGGCATACCTCTGACCTGGTGTGTAAAAACCATCTTTGATACATTCAGGAATGGGATGGCCTTCCTAAAGGCTTGTGGCAGCAGACGGGGATCTGGTGACCGTGGGTCTCTGGTGCTCCCCTTACATCACAACGTGGCTTTGCCCCTGTTCTTGGGAGAGCTGCCTGCACCAGCTCCAGTTCCCTCCTCCCCGACCTAGGCTGACAGTGCCCCTTCTAAAGAGATTAACCGCCACCATGGGGAAATTTTCATTTTTTTTTACCCCCCCGGAGTATGTTGAAGAACTGGTTTTAGGTTCATTTTTTTTGGATCAGTATATACAGATTGTGCTTTAAAAGTTTATTTTTAATACGAGTTTAAATAATAGAAACAGTTTATCTTGCCCAATCTAACAGGCTAACATCCTCCTTGATTTACTTCAAATTATGGCAAAAATATGATTTAATAAGTGTAAAAACATTAATACATTGATCACATTTATGAAAATGTGACTGCATGTTAAAACAACAAAAACAGATCAGTTCCTCTCTCTGGTTATCTGTAAAATAAAGGATTTATCCTAGGTGCTCCGTGAATGCCCATCTACACATCTCCTTACGTTAGCAGCCTAGCGAGGCTGCCAGCAGCCCAGGACCTTCTTTTAACTCCGGTGCTCCCCTCCCCTTCACAGGTCCCCTTAGCAGCGACCTCCCAGTGGCGTTCCCACACTCTCTCCCTCTCCTGCTTCCTCACGCCCTCTCCTCCCCACTCCCCAGCCGCACTGTCCCACAGGCACTTGGTCTTTGTTATCTGAGCTCACACTTCCGTCACATCCTGTCTGCCTTCCCCATCAGGGCACTGGCCTGTTCACCCCTTTGTTCCCATGGCCTGGCTGGGTAGCAGAGAGCTGTGTCATTATCTTACTACCTGTTTTTCTCAGCACCTGCCTCTTCTTTTTTATCACTACACAGTGACTTTGAGACAGAACTTGCAGAGAAAGGGTTAATTTTCCTGCAGGATTTGCCTTTTCTAAATTCTGAGACATCTCAAGAAATTTGCAGTCTTGAATTTTATTGTCTGCATTACCTTACAGAACTAATTGTGACAAATTGGAAGACTCTTAGTTTCGCTACAGTCTGTGTGTCTGTTCATTCAGGGTGGGGAGATGATGGAAGAAGAGTTGCACCCAATTTTAAAGTAGAACTTACAAGGGGTAGGCTGTTGTTTGAAAACTCTGAAGGACTCCAACTAAGAATATTGACAGGTCACTGTATATTAGGCCAAAAAATACATTCCTGTAATGTAAACTAGTTACTGCTAATATATTAACAGAGCCAACAGGATCGGATGACATGTCAAAGTGGATGTTCCTTTCAAGTCAGTAAATATCTGAGTACTTGCTAGAAAACCAATCAAAATCTGAAGTCAGCGTGCTGTGAGGGACCTTGGCTTGTTTTGTGGGGGATGAGCCTCGGGCCGAGTCCCACAGCTGCTGTGTGGAGAGGCCCTGGCCCTGGCCCTGGTCGGGAAGCTCAGTGTGATTCACAGGGAAGCAGGCCTCGGCCCCAGCAGTTCCTGCACAGGGCCTTGAGTTCCCCAGAAGGTGTTATCCAATTCCCAGGCCCCAAATAAGGCCAATTTTGCAGGACCCTGAAGGCTGGCCACTGCAGACCAATTTCTTTCCATCTTCTCATTTCTTGGAAAAAAGTCTGATTGGGGAAAATCTAGTCAGCTTAGTAGTTGCCCTCAGAGCTTCCCCTCAGCTTCTGCCTCTGCCGCTGGGGACAAGGGGCGAGGAGGAGAGAGCCCCAGAGTCACAGCGCCTCGTCTGAACTGCCAGCTGGTCCCTTTCTCAAGTCCTATGACCTCTGTCCTCCTTCCTCGTCTGTAAAATATGGAAACTAATACACTGACTGTAAAGAAGATTGTCACGTGCACTAAATGAGCTGCTCTTTGGAAAGTGCGGAGGGAAGTGTTGAGTGGGCGCCGTGGGCTGGTGTCTGCCCTGGGGTGCTGTCGTCGCGTGTGGCTGTAGTGAATGTGGGTTCGTGTCCTTCAGCTTGCCCAGTAAGCTGCAGCTTGTGTGTCTTCCCAGGAGTGTCCAGAACTCACCCTCTGTGACAGGAATGTCGCTCTGCATGTGAAACACATTTTCTCCTCATTTTTACTCTTGTAGGTCACTCAAGTTTTGGGGGAGCAGGGTGTGTGAGGTATTTAAGGTGCAATATTAATTACCCTCGGGAACTAGAATCTTCAAAGGAGAGGAGGCAAAAGGAAGGGAATAAATAAAATCACCTTGCACATTAAGTAAAGGCCTTAATATTCTTGTGGGTTGTACATTTTTGACAGTGATTACCTAAGGCCAAAGTGAAGTGGCTACACAGTCTCAGAGTTGTTGTTTAAATAAACGCTGTTGACAGGTCAGCACTCTGTGAGAGATCCAAAATCATTCATTCATGCAGCGATTCAGGACAACCGCACTCGACCTCCTCCCACCCCGAGTAGTCAGTCTGGAAAGTGTTTGGACTAGACTACCACCTGCGGCAACCTAAGGAGTTCGCCTCTCAGATAAGGGCCATGCGGAACCACCAGCGACCCCGAGCGTTTGGATCACGGGGTCAGCTGCGTGTGTTGTGAGGGAGGCTCCCGAAAAACTTCGAGGCGAGAAGCGAGCAGTGCACTGGAGAGGCTGCGGCACCACTTTGTACAAAGAGATGAGGGGGGAGTAAGTGGTGGTGAAGGGGTCCAGGAGTGGACAGATAACTGGAAACATTTCGGAATTTAAAGTTAGGCAGATAAAAAACTAAGAGGGGTAGAAATGGGAGGGAGGTGGGGAGCACTGCGGGGTGGGGGGGTGGACTGGAATGGGAGTAAAAGACCGAAAACTGTACTTGAACAACAATTAAAATAAAAATAAAGTGAGGCAGATAAAGGACAGTGAGGAATGAAGGTGAGGCTTCTAGCTCCGCCAACAGATTGGTGGGTAGGGTGGGACCAGATAAGAAGACTCCAGTAACAGACAGGGAGGGGGAGTGAGGAAGGAAGACAATGCACTTCAGGGCTGAGAGTAGCCACAGAAGAAAACGTTAGGTATGCAAGCCTAACACACATGTTCAGATCCGTCAGCACTCTAGGTCTCTAGTGCAGTATTTTTCAATAAGGACTGCTTGATCTTTATTTAGCTTTATGAATAGATAAAACTGGTAAACTTTTAAGTCCAAGTTGCTATAAAGGCGGGGGCAGAGGAGGAAATCAAATCTGTCTCATGGGATTTTTTGTTGTTGTTTTAATCCCACATTGAGAATCCTGAAAAGGTAGGGTATCAAAGAAATTAGGCTATTATTACAATTATTGCCTAAAATATGAAGGGATAATTTGCTGGTTTTGGTTTTCTATAACTTCCTCAAGATACTGACATTATTGACAACTTAACACTGCATTTAATTACAATGAGAAAGAGCAGACAGGAGACATCCCTTTCCTGCACCTGGAAAAAGGCTCTGCCACGCCCAGCAGCACCTCGTTCTCTCAGGCTTCCAGAGTGCAACTCCAGGCGTTTGTGGGTTGAGCTGAGCCTAGACAGTGCATGCACTTGACTGTGAAGTCGCACAGGCTCTGAGGTCGAGTGTTGGTGTGGATGGACACTTTCTGAGGGCCTGAGTCGGCTGCATGCCAGGGGAGCACGGAGAAGGGCCCGGGAAGAGTGGACGTGATGGGATGGCCACAGGGTCTGCAGGAGGGCGGCTCCTGAGCACCGGAACATGAAATACCTTTTATGAAGATGGTACAGATTACTTACATCAAGGCGAGTGATAATAATGTTACTCACATCATAAAACTAATGGAACTGTAAGCCAGTCCATCACAGTTCTGATAACCCAACAGGTTTGCCTCTTTTCCAGATTTTGTCCATGTGCTTATTCCACTAGACATAACAGAGTGTAATAACGACCACCAGCATGCACGGGGTGATTTCAGAGCCCTGTCTGTGCATTGTCACCCTTAACCCTCAAAACAGCCCTCGGAGGTGGGCCTCATCCTGCTGCGAGACGGGACGGGACCGAGGCCTCTCTGTTGCGCTGCAGAGGCAAGTCTGTGTTGCCTTTTCACCTAATTTTGTCACGTCTTTTATGCAGCACTAAACATTTTTATTTGTGGAGTTTTATTTGGGGGGACATTTCCAGATGTCGAACTGCCAAGTCAAAAAAGTGTGAACATTCTATGGTTTTTGATAGGTATTGTCTTGTGGCTGTACCAAAAAGGGTCCTAGTGAGCCGTGGTCACCCACAGATACACGTGAGCACACAGGTCACTACAACCCAAATAACATTGGGTATTCTTTTTAAATATTTAAGTCTATTTCTTTAATTTTATCTCTTGTGTTGGTGATATTGCTATTGTTTCCTATTAATGTAAGTCCTTGCTTCAGATGCACCACCTAAATGAGGCATTAGGAGAGCTCTTAGGTAAAGTCTCCTCACATATAGATAGGATGCTGACAGAGGACTGATGGGGGTAAAAATTAACCTCACTGGAGATCAGGTAACTTCCTTGGTGGGTGCTGAAGTATTCCTAGAGGCTTTAGAGTTGAGGTCATTTCGAAGGAACTAGAAGAACTGCGGGCTGGTGTCAGTTCTGGAAGGTGCCCTCACGTGTCATTTTAGTAAAGATGTGTCCAGTCATAAGCTTATTGGGTAGAAGTGAAACCGAAGAGAACGTTCAGCCCCGTGTATTATTAAGTAAGCCAGGTACAGTGGAGTGGTTTGGGCTGCGTGCGCTTCTGAGCTGACACTGGAGTTGAATATGCTGACAGCAGAAGGTTGTGATGTGCCCAGTGAGAACAGAACACAGAGCTGCTGCAGAGGCAGCTGCATAGGGCCAAGGTCAACAAAAGAAGCATTTATTTCCGATTCTGAAGTGGTGCTGGTCCCTCCTGATCGGAGCGGGCCCAGCTGCAGGGCCAGCAACTGTCTTGGCGGTTCTGTTCCTTACCCGTTTCCCTAGGCGCTAGAGGCAGACAGTCTGGCAAAGTGGAAGTTCATTTGGCTGCTCTCAGGCATATTCATTGTGCCTGGCTCTGTCATGATTCAGGTGGTTCCAGACTTTGAAAACAGTGTCTTGAAATTTAATTTTGGTTCAGACAGATGTGAGGTGTAAACCCTTGGTTTGCTCGAAAGTTATTTTGGTGTTTGTTTTGTTTTTCCAAAAAACTCTTTAAAGCTGCTGGTTTGGTGGGATAGTAGTCATTAAGATAAGAAACAGGATAATTGCCAGATGGTTCTCTTTACTTGTTTCTAGCTGGAGTTCCCTCTGGAAGGAATCAAAATACATTAGCACTTTGAAAGAGCAGCCCTCAAAAACGAAATATATTTGTTTGCTGACACAAGACTTTTCACCTCCCAGCAGGCCTGGGCATTTTAACACACCTTTATTCATGAAAAGCACATTGATTTTAAAAAAACAGCTCACCTGTCACCTGGCTCCCCAGGCAGCAGGTCCCAGCACTCCCTTTATACCTATGTCACCACTCGGCACTGTGTATTGTGACTGTCTCCCACCCCATTAGTCCCCCAGGGGCAGCACCAGCCCAGGCCCATCATGGTGCTGACCCAGGACTGATCAGTGCAAAGTGAACCTGCAACTAGCAGGCTCTCTTAAGAAAGACATGTGATGAGCAAATAACATCTGGTAGTAGGAGGTGGGCCATTGGATGCCACTTAAAGTATTTAGTATTAAAAGCATGTAATAACCCTAGCCGGGTGGCTCAGTTGGTTGGAGCATCATCCTGTACACCAAAAGGTTGCAGATTCAATTCCCTGTCAAGGCACATAACTTAGGTTGTAGGTTCGATCCCCAGTCATGGTGCGTATGGGAGGCATCTGATCCATGTGTCTCTGTCACGTGGGAGTGGTCTAATGAGCCAGCCTTTGAGACCAGAGAGTATTTTAGACAGAGGGTCCAGGAGCTGTAGGAAGGACTGGAAACAGTTCCACCATGGTGAGGGAGAGGGTGACGAGGTGGAGAGGTCGGCTGGAGCTAATGCCTGCGGCCTCTGCAGGCAGGACTGGAAGCAGGGCAGTGCCATCTCCTGAAGTAGGAATGCTTGGAGGAGGAACAGGCTTGGTGGGGAAGTCAAGAGGGGTGTCGTGTTCATGTTAAGTCTGAGAGGCCGCTTAGACAGCCAGGTGAACTGTGGCTATTTCAGAAGCCAGGCAGTTTTGACGGGTTCCTTCGCTTAGATTGGGGCAGTGTAAGTACTGTGTGGGGCGGGTCTGTGTGAGCACAGAGAAGCTGACCAAGGGGGAAGGTGAGTAGGCAGGCTCATGGAGATAATAATACCTGGACTCCTCTATCAGGACAGTGTAAGGGAT
>PVKM010008228.1:16797-39550 GCA_004027735.1 Carollia perspicillata
ACAAATGAGTCCATATCCACAAAGCTGGATGAGCCAGTCGTTCCCAAACTTTCTTGGGGCTAAGAAACACCCGGGATGTCGTGTGGTCAGAGGGGTGGCGGCCACCACCTCCGTGGTTAATGCACGCTTCCAGAAACTGGGGAAAACCCAGTGTGGCACTAGTCAGCTAAAGATAGATTGTAAGCTAGTCCACTAACTTTGGTACCAAAGTTTCCATTTTAGGGTTGAACCAAGTTTTTCCTTCCCGAGCAAGGTTTCTGGGAAGAAAAGGCAGGGGGGTTAAAAGCGCTGCTGTGGGAGCCAGGCGACCTGAAGTGCCCTGTGAGGTATCTCACACATTATCACCTCATTAAGTGACCCATAAAGCAGCCTGCAGAGAGGCTGGCGGATCTGGCAGGCTGGCCTTAGGGCGTGGAGACCTGTGGCCCTATGGATGGTTGCCTTGGCAGGAGCTAAAATCCGCCAATGGGTGCTAGTTTTTTTAGATTCCTTTCTGCTGGAACTCCGCCCCATATAAAAGTGCCTCTGCTGTCTGTTCTTTTCAGGCCGCCCCTGCCCTTGAACTTCCAGGAATGGGATGGCTTTGCCCAACAAAGCCTTGTAAATAGTCAGTTCAGTCCAGAGGATGAGCAGATGAAAGGGTTGGTGAGGTGGAAGTAGACAGGGAGGCAGTAAAGATAAGAAGAAAGCCCTCTAGAGCCAAGAGTTTGGAGCTTCTTTGGAGATTTAAGTTCCATTATAAGCTGCTGTGTCTGAAATGTTGTTAAAGGAGGCCTGTTGTGGCAGTCAGCCTGTCATTTCTGCTTCTGAAATTGTAAACAGCTGAATCTGGGAGCCTTGCAAATGAGCAGCTCCCGTAATTGGCTTTCCGGAAGCCTAGACCCAGCTCCTGGGTGGGATGAGCCAGGAGAGGAGCGGGGTTATACTGCAAGTCACTTTCCTGGCAGGTAATTTCTTTTACAAAGATGCCTTTTTAGATTCAGAAAGCACAAAAGGTGATGATGATTTCTCTGTATAAGCCAGTCCATGGTTTGTGCAAAGGGTAAAATGAAAATAAGCTAGTACAGTCTTGGGCCCAAGACAGCCTAAATTTCAACTTTTCAAACTCTGTAAACATTTATCTCCATACTTAGAGAAAAGGCCATTCCTTTCCTTCTCTTAGGGCTGCTGATGCTCCTACTCCTGCCGGCTCCATCCCATCCCTGGTTTTCTGCAGACATGCAAATTACTGCCTGAAACCACCTGAACTCCCAGCCCCTCCTTTTTAGCTTCTTAACTGGCACAAACCCCTTTTCTTCTTAATGCATGAAAACTCTCCTAGACAAAGTATGTTTGCAACAAAGTTACTGCCTTCTTCTCTGGCTAGAAAAGAAAACTTCTGAGTAGAACTATTTTAATGGAGTGTCTGTACCTGTGGGTAAGATAAAGGGCAAACTGTTTCAGGAAGAAACCAGGTCTGGCTAGCCCAGGGAAGCCCTAGTGAAATCTGTGTTGACTCTTTGATAAATAGAGCTTTGAAGAATATGTTTTAACAATACACATTTTGTGCAAGAGAAAAATGATTAAACCAAATCTGTTTTCTAACGCTTTAATATCCTAGAAGGTAGAGGAGAAGACTGGTTTTTAACTTAAATTGTGGCAAGTGAAAGCATTTTATTTGGGAAATTCCTTTATTTTGCTTTGGTTGCCTCCCTAAATTTATTATTGTTGAACCTGAAGAGAATTAGAGTTAGGGAATTCCAGAACATTCAGAACATTCAGCAAGTAGCCAGCGTCTGTGTCCATCATATTCACAGTTCCCTCCAGTCGTGACCCTAAGTGGTTCCAGCTTTGTGGGCACCTTGGTAGAGTTAATCAGTAGTCCCTGTACTAGTGCTGGTCTAGGAAACATTATCATCATTGTCATCAGTCTGTATTAAAGTAGGTAGTTGAGGGCGGGAATAGAAAGTGGTTAAATACTGGGCCTAACCTGTAAAAAAAATGTGTTAATAAAATGTGAATGTTCAGAACAAGTGGACATACGTTGCGGCACAGCTGGCTCTGAGTTGGATGACTAGGATGGATTGTTTTAAACGTCAGCCCTGCGGGTGGGTGTGCAGTTTTCATCCTCTCCAGCGCCCTGTGGCCTTGCACCTGAGCCGAAGGCCTCAGTCCGTCACAAGGCCTTCTGTCCCGTGTGGGATCACTGTGGGGACTCCTTTTTTACCTTCTGTTTTTGTGCAGGGTGTCCTAGGAGTACCCTACAAGTCATGTTTAAAATATTCTTGCCCTTCATTGTTGAGCACGTTCAGGGTTTGAGGTGGGGCATTGCCCTCGTTGATTTTCTCAAAAGATTCTCCTCCCTGCTCCTTTTTCCCAGCTGGGTATTATCCCCAGTGTACTGTTGAGAAAATCAAGGCTTAACTGAATTAACTGGCTCAAGCTCAGAGCTGGTGGGAGGCAGGCCAGGGGTCGCCTCCTTCCTGTCATGCAGGTTTACCCCCTCCTCAGCCACAGCCTCGCTGGATAGCTTGGCACAAGTGAGGAGCTCCCAGAACCTCCTCTCCACCCCACCTTTCTCTCCGTTTTTCTCTTTGCGCGTCTTTGTCTCTTTTTAGACTGCCTGTGTTTGAGGCAGGAAATGAGAAAAAAATAACCCCACTGAATATAAGGAAGGCACATACAGGAGATGACAGCTAACTGGAACGTGTTTTTAACTGGATCTTTTTTCTTCCAGCCACTCTAGGATAAACAAGAAGTGATAAGATAAATAGCTTGCTAACAGATTTATTTTTAAAAGCAAGTTTTAAGTTATATCTTTTTTTATCTTTAATTTTTTTAAAAGATTTTATTTATTTACTTTCAGAGTGTGGGGGAGGGAGGGAAGGAGGGAGGGAGAGAAATCTCCATTGGTTGCTTCTCGCACACTCCCAGCTGGGGACCTGGCAGGCAGCCCAGTTGTGTGCACTGACTGGGAATCGAACCACCAACTCTTCAGTACGCACGCTGGCGCTCAATCCATTGAGCCACACCAGCCAGCGATTAAGTCATATCTTGGGGTCACTTTGATAAAGTTTAGTCTCTACCTAGCATCTTATAAGAATATTCTTAGTGCCCTGACTGGTGTGGCTCAGTGGATTGAGCACCTGCCTAGGAACCAAAGGGTCATCCGTTCAATTCCCAGTCAGGGCATATGCCTGGGCTGTGGGCCAGGACCCCAGTAGGAGACATGCAAGAGGCAACCACACATTGATGTTTCTCTCCTTCTCTTTCTCCCTACCTTCCCCCTCTCTAAAAATAAATAAATAAAATCTTTTTTTAAAAAACAGAATATTCCTAGTAACATAATCATTACTCTGAGGCAGTCGAGCATAATCAGTTTAATTGAATATAGTGGGACTCATGCATTCCAGAAAGGGTTTCTAGCTTTACCTTCAGTTACCCAGAAAATATCGTTTGGAGTTAAACCTGTTCCTGACCTTCCTGGTTGAGACTTTTCTCTAAGTCCAGACTGTCCTCTCTAAGAGTAAGTAGCTTAGGGGACACATGTGTCCTCTCCTCAGAATCCTGCTGCACTGATGCCTGAAGGGCTGCCCTTCCTGCCCACTGACCGAGGCAACCACCTCACACGAGGGCGCTCCTCAGCCCAGCTCACAGACCCCCATGGCTGCAGCTCATCACCAAGTGCTGGTGCCTTTATACACGGCGCCCCCCCACACACACCGCCCCGCCAGACTCTTCTGTGGTGCCCCGAACCGAGGGCTGGTGTCAGTCAAGCTCCGCTGTGTCCACACCCCCACCCCCACCCCCGAGTACTCACTCCAGTTGGCTCGCTGTCCTGGGCCCCTTCCCCTTCCCGCCTGCCTGAGCACTCCTACCGGTTCCCTCTCCGCTGTGCTCAAGCATCAGGAATGCTGCTGGGACCTCCTTCACCAGGCCCACCTGCACCTCAGAGCTCTGAGGTGCCGTATACATCATAACAGCCTGGTTTTGGTTTCTTACCTTACCATTCTGTAGGTCCCCTGAGGGCAGATGCTAGATGGACTTGCTACCCCCAGTTCAGCCCTTTTGCCTCGCACAAGCATGCAAGAAATATTTGTTGAATAAACAAAAAGGGAAGATTTTTACATTCTTGAAGTTGAACCGGTTTAAGAAAACTCAGCCCTGGCTGGTGTGGCTCAGTGGATTGAGTGCTGGCCTGCAGACCTAAGGGTCATGGTTCAGTTCCCAGTCGGGCACATGCCTGGGTTGCGGCCTGGGTCCCCAGTGGGAATGCGCACAAGGGGCGACCACACATGGATGTTTCTTTCTGTCTCTTCTCCCTCCCTTCCCCTCTCTAAAAATAAATAAAATCTTTAAAAAAACAAACTCTGATATCAGATCAGGGACCACTGGGGATCAAAGACTCCTTGGTCATCTGGGCCTTTACAGCCTCTGGAGGAACCAGCAGGCTAGAGGGAGAGGGAGGGGCCGGGAGGACCAGGCTGGCAGAGCCCACGCCCATCCAGTTTCTGCTGTGTTCCTCTGGCCCGTGTTCCCAGTTTCCGAACTTCTCAGTCTTATGCTGCAGAGTCAGCATGGACATATTAATAAGACATTAATAAACTGCCCTATTAATTAAAGGCCTGAGAATAGCTTGTTAGGAAGTCATAATTCTTTCTTCATATTCAGTGGAATAACTTGCAGTTTATGATTGTGTAAACAGGCGCCAGCCTGGCTTTTTACCTCCGTCAGCCCCTGGTCACCTTCGCGTCTGCTGGAGGTGCAACAGGTGTGCCTTGCTTCCCACACACCTAACGTGTGAGGATCTGGGTCTGTGAGACGGCAGAAGGAGCGATGTATGTGTTAGACTCTCCTAGAGGAGGACACCTTTTCCAGTTGCGTCTTAGACCTGATAAGTTCTCGTTACTCGCTTGCCGAGTGGTAAAATGAACACATTGTGGGAAGGCATGTCTACTCTGAATATATATTATTCATTTGCTCAAAGTTATGGCTGACTTCTGGCCCGTCTGTTAGACAGATGCAGTGCAGAAAGACAAGGAGGGACACTGTTAATGAAGAAAAAGGCCTTTAACCCCAAGCCTTCTAGCTTGATTCAGAGCACGCCGACTGCACTGCCACCTCGCCCGTGAGTACAGAGATAGAAGGGAGGGTGTTCAGGCCACTTTCCCCAGGATCAAGAGAGGCAGGAGCGCAGGGGGCTGCACTTTGGTTCTGACCTTGGTTGTGCTGTAGTGCATTTCGCCCCGCTTAGGGGCCAGCCACCCCTCCACCCCACTCCACCACAAAGACCCTCCCAGGTTTGTGTGTGGTGCAGAAAGCTTTCCCGAAGCAGCTGCTGTTTTTTTCAGGGTCAGCAGTGCTGCTTTTTGATTGGTGGTTTCCTAGGGAGAGTGAGGGTCTGAATGGGTCATTTTATTCCAGATGACTGTATCTGAAAGATGATGCTCAGGTTGAAGGAAGTCAGTGCTGTGTGTCCTGTGCCCCTGGCGGCAGAGAGGGTATGCCCTGAGGGGCATAGCACCTGCTGGGCCTCCCAGGGTGGCAGGTGGGGATTATTCGAGGTGCTCTGCTGTGGGTGAAGGGGGCGGCATAGCCAGGCTGGGACAGCTGGGAGAGCCTTGGCTAGCACCATGTGCAAGGTGGCAGACTCAGTGGCAGGCAGCCTAGGTGCTCTCCACACCACACACAGGGGCTGTGTCTGCGGAGAACAGACCAGCCTGCAGACACTTTTCTCTCGCTTGTGTTCAGTACCCATTTTGGAGGAGTTTTCCATGTCTTTGACTGCTTGCTAGTATTTAATTTGTGCTTGAGAGTGTGTTGTTTTATTCCCCGTTTATTGAGCACCAACATAAAGTGCTTCACAAAACATGGCAAATAATTCCCATTGATCTTTATGTTCAGGACCGAATTAGGAGGGTCAGTAGTGAGTGAGTAGCAGCTAAGAGGGACGGTGTTCAGGGGTTTGGCCAAGAGCTGACCGTGCAGCCAAGCACCCCCGGAGGTGAAGTGCTATTGGAACACACACAAACCACGGGGATGGCAGGCGTTTGGGCCCACCCGGCTCTGCCTCTTCAGGAGTGTTCTAAGGGGACAAATTAGTTCCAGAGAGTAATGTTTTAACTCAGTTTGTCTTCTATAATAGACACTGCTTGGTATGTCTTGTGTCTAAGTTGGACATCACTAACTGCTGAAGATGAGACACATTATAGGGGAAGATGTCTCATATGATTTTATAAGTCCTGACTATTATGTAACTCCAGTTTATAAAACCCTTTCACAGTTATTTCACTCACAACTTTATAAGGAAGGCAGGGCAAATTCTTGGATCCCATTTTACAGGAGATAAATTGATGAGTGTCTTGGCTTTCCCACAAGGGCCGACACCCATGGGTTCCTTTTCCACTGGCTCTTGTCCTGCTTCCCATTTGGTCACTATTCACATCAGACCGCCCATGTTCACTCCACATGTTCAAGCCAGTCAAACCTGGAACTTTCGTCTTAAGGTACACACAGTTAGCTGTCAGCCAGTGACTGCTGCTGGCGTGACTAGCTGGCACTTACACTGGGGTCATTGTGCTTTATTAAGGTGTGTGTTTAATGGACTCCATTTCTGAAATTGGTGCCTTTAATGGAACAGCTACAGGACATAAATGCAGCCTTGAAAACCATGCACTGTGCATCGTAGCAGTGAGTAAATGGGCCTGAGAAGGACCAGGCAGGCCTCTGGCCTCTGAGGTTGGCTCTGAAGCTTGAGTGGTGCCCTGGGCTGTAGTGAAGGTTCCAGAGGCCAGTGTGTAGTGCCCAGCTCCCGAGTCAGGAAGGGCAAACAGCAGTACATGCCCCAGCCGGTCCCGTGAGCTTTCGTGAGGAAGTGTAAGGTTATCTAGCCCTAAGGAGGCAAGGACCCAAAACAGAGGATTTGGTATGTATTGCTTTAACCAACACCTTGAGGTGCTCTTGAAGGAAAATTGGTAGGTGCGGAGCCGCCTCGAAGAAAGATGCTTTCAGGGCCTCAAGACAGCTGCTTATATGCAGACCGTGTCGCTGCCTTGGAGCTAGAGTCCGTGGCTCAGCAGCAGAGGCTTCTGTCCCAGATACAGGAGGCATAATTAAAAGGGAAAGAGAGCTCTTGCTGGTGGCTGAAGATTCACACATACCTTGTTCCACATTCTCTAAGCTCTAGCAGCACCGGCTTTTTAACTCATGTTGAAGAGCGGCCTCGTTAGTTTTCTCCAAGCTCTCCAATTTGTCAGACCCTGCATTCATTCCATTAGCCCACATTTACAGTTCCTGCCGTGTGCCAGGCCCCGGGGACACAAGAATGAAGCTCACAGTTTAGGGGAGGTGTGCCAGCATGAATAAATACTGTAAGCATGAGCAGAACTGTGTGCAATGCTGGGGAAAGGCCATCTCGTGTGATCTTTTAAGGCCTGAACAGAACCGATCATCACCAGAACTAACGATACTCTGACCCAGATGCCTTGGTGCTCTGAGGCTGCTTTGGAGATGCTTATTAGACAGGGCGATTACTCAGGTCTCAGTCACAGCTCCAAGGACAGAGCTCTTCTGTGAGTGAAGAGGCACAGTTCTCCTGGGCACTTCGCTGGGTGTGGATCAAACCGCTCTAAGCGACTCGGCTCCTGCAGCTGGCCGCCTCCTGTCAGCAGGCCTGCCTCTGGAACAGCGACATGGGCCGACACAAGGATCAGGGTGGGTGTTTAGCCACTTTGTTGTTCAGACATGTCCAAAAATTAAGCATACATTTTATCATTTATTTCCCAAGGTTACAGTGTCAGTAAATGCAGAGTTCTTGTCAGAGTTGCTTAAAAATAACTTTTATTTCATTCAGCAGTAAGTGAAAACTTCACTGTTGTGAGATGGGGCCCTGGCTTGTTTGAAAGACACACCCCGACGGGAGCCAGGGCCAAAGCCAGCGGTGTGCAGGTCTGTGCAGGGAGCAGTGTGGGAGGTGGACTGTGCTGTCCTCGGAATGGACGTCGTTCAACTGCACGACAGGGCAGTCAAAAACAGAGGACGCTCAGCTCCACAGTGACTGCCACGTTATTTGCATTATGAGAGAATGATGGTGTAATTAGTTTCTTCAAATAGAAAGTAAAGAATGAAAATCTATTAGAAATGGCATTAGCCCGGGTATTGATTTTGGCTGTGGGAAGGGAAAATAGAAGCAGAAGATGTCCTAGAGATGCGTCTTTATACTCTGTCTTTGGCACCTGGCGCGTGGAATTGCTGGATCATATGGTAGTTCCATTTTTGAATTTCTGAGGAACCACCGTACTGGGTTCCACAGCAAGTGTCCCCGTTTCCATCTACGGCGACAGTGCACCAGGGGTTCCAGCTCCTACAGTCCTTGCCAATACTCGTCTTCTTTTTTTGTTTTGGTAGTAGCTACTCTGATGGGTGTGAAGTGGTGTCTTGTGGTTTTGATCTGCATTTCCCTAGTGATGAGCAATGCTGAGCATCTTTACATGGGTTCATCATTTGAATATCTTTTTTGCAGAAATGTCTATTCAAGTCCTTTGCCCATTTTTATTTTTTTAAGTAAATAAATAAAATTATTGATTTATTTTCAGAGAAAGGGGAATGGAGGCAGAAAGAGAGGGAGAGGAACATTGATATGCGAGAGATACATCAATCCTTTGCCTCTCCTGTGTGTCCTGACCAGGGACTGATCCTGCAACCCAGACAGAGATTCGAACCTGTGATCTTTCATTTTGTAGATGACACCCAACCAATAGAGCCACACCCCACTTTTAAAATGGGATGTTTCATTGTTATCGCTATAGAGTTTTATGTCTTACATTTAGGTGTTTGATCCATTTTGAGTTAATTTTTGTATGCGGCTTTAGGGAAGGGTCCAACTTCATTCTTTGGCACGTGGATAGCCAGTTTTTGCGGCAGCATTTGTTGAAAACATTGTCCTTCCCCCCCTGGCATGATCCTGGCGCTCTTCTCAAAAATCACTTGCCCTGTCTTCAGGGGTGTACTTCTGGACTCTGCTCTGTCCCGTACCCCCACCAGTGCCCCACTGTTGATGACTGCAGTTTTAGATGTATTCTCATGTCTTCTTTAAGCATGTTTTGAAGTTTTCATTAAATCTTTGATTTTCTTGATTAATTCCCAAGTATTTTATTCTTTTTGATGCTATTGAGAATCAGTTGTTTTTGTAATTTCCTTTTCAGATTGTTCATTTTTAATGTACAGAAATGCAGCTGATTTTTGTGTGTTAACTTTGTATCCTGCTACTTTGCTGAATTCATGTATTCTCATTGGTTTTTGTGAACTCTTGAGGGTTTGCTATGTATGAGATCACATCACCTGCAAACAAAAGATGATTTATTTCTTCCTCCTCAGTTGGGACACTTTTTTCTTTCCTGGGGTCCCGGCTGGAATTTGCAGTGCTGCGCTGGCGGTGAGAGCACGTTCCCGCCTAGTTCCTCGTCTTGGAGGAGCCACTTCAGTCTTTCGCCTCAAGTGTGGTCTTCCCAGCCTGTTTCTCCTGGGTGGCTGGTGTTGTGTCGAGGTAGTTGCCTTCTAGTCCTACTTTGTTGAATGTTTTTATCAAAAAGTGTTGAATTTTGTCAAGTGCTTTTCTGCAGTAATTGAGCACGATGGCGTGGTTATTTCCTTCATACATGATGTAACTTCAGTAACAGACAGGACCGTTGCGCCTTTACAGCTCAACCCCTCCGGTTGTTGACGCCACACAGTTAACATCTTTATCCATTGCACACCCCTAAACAGAAACTATGAAATTTTAAATGCATCGCTAACTATATTGGCCTCTGAAATCATGCAGGAAACAAGAGGTACAGTTACAGACCATCCCTGCAATAATACTTGCTTCTGCAATTGCCCACACATCTGCCTTTATTGAGACTTTCATTTCTCCACACGCTGTGGACATACTCACAGTGTCCTTCTATTCAGCCTTGTAGGACTTCCCTGAGCATTCCTTGCTGGGTAGGTCTAGTGGTCACAGACTCAGCTTGTGTTTATTTGGGAAGGTCTTAATCTCTCCTTCACTCTTGAAGGGTATAGGATTCTTGGATGATGGCCTTTTTTTTTTTTCTTTTAGCACTTAGAACATAGCAGCCCACACTGTCTGCTGACCTCCAAAGCTTCTGATGAAAGATCTGCAGAAAATCTCACCAAGAGTCACTTATGATAATCCACTTCTCTCAAAATTCTCTGTTTGTCCCTGGCTGGTGTGGCTCAGTCTTTCGGAGCGTTGCCCTGTAACTGAAGAGTCTCAGATTTGATTCCTGGCCGGGCACACAGCTAATTGGTCCAGGTTTGGTCCTCAGTCAGGGTACATATCAGAAGCAACGAATTGATATATCTCTCCCTCTCTCTCCCTCCCTTCCACTCTCACTAAAATCAATAAGCATGCGAGGATAAAAGATAAAAAAAGATTCTCTCTTTATGGCTTTTGCCAGTTTAATTGTGTGTCTTGGTGTGGATCTCTTTGAATCCATCTTACTTAGAAAGTTTTTTGAGCTTCTTGGATATCTATAGTCATGCCTTTTATCAGATTTGGGGGGGTTTCAGCCATTGTTCCTTCAGAGGTTATCTCTGTCCTTTGCCCTCTCTCCCCTTTACAGGCGGCCGTGGACCCCGGGTCGTCTGTGCAGGGCTGCCCCATGGGCCCCTGGAGCTCCGCTCCCTGTTCCTCAGCCTTCGCTGCTGCTGTTCCCGGGACTCCATGATCTCCTGTCTTCGAGTCCACAGATTCTGTTTTCTGCCTGCTCCAACCCCACGTTGAATCCCTGTAGTGAATTTTTATTTTAGTTACTGTACTTTTCAGCATTAGAATGTTCTTTGGTTCCTTTTTAGGTCTTCTGTCTTCTCATTGATGTTCTCGCTTGTTCACACGTCGGCATCGGCGTTGTTTTACTTTCTGCATGTCTTTCCTTAGCCTTTGAGCATCTTTAAGACACTTCTTTAAAGTCGTCTGTCCAGTATAAGTGCCAGTTAAGTCTTCTTCAGGGAGGCTTTCTGCTGATTTGTTTTCCTTTGAATGGGACATACTTTCCTCCTTGAATGCCAGTGAGGTTTTTGTTGAACACTGGATCCCTGACTCTAGCAATGTCGTAACGCGGGGAACCATACTTCCGCCCGCTTCCCCAGTTTGCTTTCGTCATGCTTGTGGCAGTCGCTGCAGGTTGTGCCCAGAGTCAGCCTAGGTGTAAACTTACGGTCCTCTCAGGCCTTCCCCGAGCCTCTCCCTTGGAATGCGGCCACTTTCTAGTTTTCCCTGTAGATGCAGCTCTGAATGTCGTGGTCTTTAGCGTCTGGCATCCGTAAGTAGAGAAAGCAAAAAATTAAGGACGGATGGCAGTGGTGCCTCTCTTTTAGATCTGCGGAAGTCACTTCCGCCGGGGAGAGGGCAGCGGCAGTGGCGGGCCTCTTCAGAGTCTCCACCACCGCTCTTGGCAGCAGCATTCAGAGACCCCCAGTACCTGGAGGATGGGGTCCTTCCTGCCCACCCTGGCTCCCAAGGCTGCGTACTAGCTGCTACTGTGCTCAGACCTGCTCTACCAAAGCGATCTGCAGTTTACCATCCAGGCCTCCCCTGGAATTGCAACCCTTGGGCAGACTCCAGAGTTTCAGAATAGTTGCAGCAGACGGATCCTGCCAGTGCAGGTGTTGGCCAGGTGGGGAGGCAACCCTTGTGCTGCCTACTCTGCCATCTTCCCAGAGTCCCAAAGTTTGTGTTTCTGGTAAGTTCCCAGGTGATGCCGATGCTATCGGTCCCACAACCGCACTTGGAGAATGACCGAACCAATCTCTTCGGGGTTCTCTCTTTAGGCCCTAAAGTACCGTGCAGGGTCTTTCTCCTCTGGATGCAGTGTAGTGAATTGACTGTGCTTGTGAATTGCAATAAGCAGCAAGCACTGGGTTGAGGTCAATGAATTTGCTTTCTTTATGAAAAAGATGGGACCTGTGGGCTGTGGGCTGTTCAGGGCAGGGAGCTGCGGAGGCGCTGCAGGGGCAGAGGGGCATGTGCTGAGGCAGGAAGGAAATGGCCATTGTTCACACACGGCGCTTGATGGCTCCTCTCTTGTCTGTGCACGCAGGCGAAGGTGCGGCCGCTCTGCCAGCTGCTTGTGGTAGGTGGTCTGGGTGGAACGTCCAGCGTAGGTCTGGCGTGGGTTCATGTTGAGTCACATTTACTAAGCACTTTTGACCCGGCCTCCATCCTGAGCCTGGGTTGACATGTTTAGCCCTCACAGCACTTCTGTGAGGTGGACAGTGTGATTGGGTCCATGTTTGCCCGTTGAGGAAACAGAGGTTAGGAATTTGGCCGTGAACACATGGGTGAGGACTGGTGGGGTCGCTTACCGGAGGGGTCAGGTAGGTTCCGGAGCCCAGCACTGAATCCGGCGCAACAGTGCCCCAGACACTAGGTGCTGTCCTGTGTTGGTATTTCAACAACACAATTAAACTGAAGTTACACAGTTAAACTAAAAGGTAGGGTTTTCTTAATGTCCTCCCCCAACCAGTCTGGAGATGGGGCGGTCCTGGGGTTGGTTAATTTAGTGCTCGGCAGTGTCACAAAGTGCCCCAGTTCTCTGTCCTGTCACTGCTGTCCTCAGTGCGTCAGGCTTTGTGTTGAGAGCTGTCCTCCGGTGGCGATCAGATGGTTGCAGGAGATCTCACCGTCCATCTCCCACGTGGGGCTGGCCAAGTCCATTTAGTTTTACTCATAAAGTAAAAGACTCATTTTTCATTTTTACCAGTAACTTTATTGACTTGGATATTTTGAGTGTGTCGGCTGCCTCCCGCTATTGGCTTCCAGTAGGTAGAGGCCAGGGCTGCTGCTAAACAGCTCCCAGTGCAGAGGACAGCCTCGCAGCAAGGTGACTTGGCTGAAATGTCACTGGTACCAAGAATCTTCACAAACCACTTTTGACACATTCGACCAGTACGGCACCTTCTCCATACAAATCTTTTTTGGGTCAGTTGGGTTTTTACCTTTCTTAAAATAATAAAGCATAATACACCAAAAATCTAGTGTATGTTCTTTCATCTTCAATATTAAAATGGCTGCGCAAAAATGCACCAATTTTGGTAAGTTTTTTTAAATGCACACGGATATGACAGCTGCTGTGACACAATCTAACAAATTTGTTTTGAATGAAGTTAAAGACAATTAAGCACTACTAGAGCCATCGTACAGAAAAAACATAATGAACTTTTTGTCCATCCCAGTAGGAGCCAAGCGAGGAAGGTGGCCTCTTCCAGCCTCTTTTTTTTGAAAGAGGAGTGAAACTTTCCCAGAAGCTCCTTTCCCTGCAGACTCTCCTACCAGAAATCCTTGACACACCTGCTCCTACGTGGCCACCACTGTTTGAGAACCGCTGCCTGGGATGGGGAGGGCCTGGAGCAGCCACCCTCTGGATGGCGGGCTCCCCTGGCTCCCGTGCGGCAGGGCTGGCTGCCGGTAGGCCAGCGGCGGATCACCCTCACTCGCTCCTCCAGGGGGTGGTGAGTCCTTTTGTTCTGAAGGTGCCCAGTGGCACTGACAAAAGTCGATGAAGTCTAGAGCTGCCCAGAACACTGCCAGCTGTGCTTGGTTTACTGCAGGCCAAGTAGTCTTTTATTTCTTGGCAAGGGAGTGAGGGCATGTGCACCCAGAAGGATAGTTGCTTCCGAGAAGAAGCGACGCTCTGGAAGGACTTGCCTTTCAACCCTGTTCCTGCCCCATTTGTCTCTGGAGGATGCCAGCAGTGGTCAGCACAGATCCGCTGTGCCATGGAGCAGGTCACTGCCCCTTCTGGTGCTTCAGGGCACGGACGAGGACCGGATGAGCTGGTCCAAGTCAGTCAAGCATAGCGATGCCTGATGCATGGTGAGCCCTCGTGCTGCGTTAGTGTGGTTCTCCCCGCAGCGTCAGCATTGCAGAGTGTCGCCCAGCCCCCTGTCAACCTGCTCCTGCCCCCGTGGGTGGGAGGTGAGGTGCTCCTGACTGCTACGGGCCCGCTGGGCTGCACTCCAGGGCATTTTGGCTGGGGAGGGTATGGGCATGTGGGGAGCCTCTTCCACAAGTGTGACTGCTTAGGGATCACTTTCATTTTTCCCAGAATCAGGACCAAGTGCTGCTGTCTTCCAGGTGGCCTTAGAAGAGTCTGCATTCTTCCCCAGTGGGCCACTGTGGTTGACTTTGACAAATTTGATGATGGGACTTTTTTTTTGCTTTTTCTTTTTTTTATTTCTTTTTCTTTTGTTTTGTTTCTTTAATATATTTTATTGATTATGCCATTACAGTTGTCCCATTTTCTCCCTTCATTCCTTTCCACCCTGCATCTTTTATTTTCTGTTTCCTTTTTTGTTTTGTCTTATTTTCCTTTTTCCCCTTTTTTTGTGTCTTTTTACTATTTTTGGGGGGGCACATTTCTTATGCTCACAGCAGCCACTTCAGAGGGATGGTGGAAAAGTGCCCCACTTTAAGAAAAGCTGACCATTTAAGGAGGAGATCTCAATTACAAAATAATGTCTCACTTGGCCAGAAACTCATGGCAGGTTTCATAGTGCATTTAAAATAGGATTTGTATATAAAAGTACCATTTGCTCACAGGAGTCCGTATTTTCTGAAAAGGGAAATGTACTGGGCATTTGGGATAAGTGGGATAAAAATAAAGTCTTACAAATATAAGAACTGAAAACCAAATTCCACTTTTAATTCTGAAAGGTTTATATATAACTCTACTATCTTACCCTCCTCTTCTGCCCGAGACTTGCACAGCAGAAATAAACAGGCGAGAGCTGCAGGCAGTTCAAGACAGCATGGGGAGTGAGGGGAGAGGACAGGCAGGCGCGAGCCTGGGTGGACGGCGGGGTGCCAGGGGCAGGGCTGCGGGCCCCGTGCTCACCCCACTGCGCCTTCTGTTGGGTGGTTTGTGAGCAGTTGTGAGGCCTGCCCTGAGTCGTTACTTCCGGGGTGCCTCCCTGTGTGGGCAATGAGTGGCACTTGGAAATTGGCCCGCTCCTCCTGCCACCACAGACTCCTGTAACCACAAGGACACGTGCCGATGTCTGGCCAGTGGGGTCTGGGGGGAGGGATATTTGGGAGAGGGCTGAGTCTGGGATGCTCACGTCTGACTTCTTTCCTTTCAGAAATGTTCCCACTGCCAGGAGGCAGGCGCCACCTTGGGCTGCTACAACAAAGGCTGCTCCTTCCGCTACCATTACCCGTGTGCCATTGACGCAGGTAAGACGGGGCGCAGACCCTGGTCCGGAGCCTCCGAAGGGCCGCGCGTGCACTTGCTCTGCCTTCTTTCCCCTCCCTACAGTTCTTCTTGTCTCTTCCAGCCTGTTCTGTTCATAAAGTGTAAAGGAATGCATAGAGGAGAACAAAAAGGAGTGGAGTGGGATAATTGTTTTATAACAATTATTATAGCTTTAATGATTGTTAAGTTAGTAATTTATAAATAACAGCTTTATTCATAGAATGCACGTGATTCACCTATTTGAGTGTATAATTCAGTGGGTTTTAGTGGTTTCACAGATAAACAGCCATCACCATAGTCAATTTTAGGACATTTCATCATCTCCGATAGAAGCCCTGTGTCCTTTAGCTGTCAGTTCCCACCCCCTCACCTCCCCTCCAGCCCTAAGCAGCTGCTGGTCTCCTTCCTGCCTCCGAGGGTCTGTCCACTCTGGACTTCCCGTAGAAGTGGGTTCAGACAAGACGCAGTTTGCGCTCCTGGCTTCTTTTACGTAACACAGCGTTCTTCAGGTTTATCCATATTGTAGTGTGTCACCAAAGCTTCGTTTTTATTGCCAAACAATATTTTATTAGAAGGATGTACCTTTATTTGTCATCCATCACCAGTTGTTTCCACTGCTTTATCATTATGGATGATGCAGCCATGAGCATTTGCCTGCAGGTCCCCGTGTAGATGTAATGTTTGTGTTCTCATGGGCATGAGGCCAGGAGTGGGATTTCCGGGTCACGTGGGGACTCCACGCTTAACCTTTTGAGGTCCTGCCAGACTGTTTTCCAAAGTGGCTGCACCATCTTATGTCCCCTCCAGCAGTGCGTGAGGGTCCCGGTGTCTCTGTGTGTCCTCGCAGGCACTCGTCACTTTGGTTTGCGTTTCCCTGCTGGCTGATGGCGTCGAGTGTCTTAGGGAAGTCCGACTTATCTGTTGTCTCTTGCTACTCGCTGCCTTTTCTTGTATCTGAGAAACCATTGTGTAATCCAGAATCGCGAAGGTTTGTACCTGTGTTTTCTCCCACAAGGTCCACAGCGTTGGACCTTACACGGGCCTTGGGTCCATCTTGAGTTAATTCTCAGACGTGGTGAGAAGCGAGAGTCCACTTTGTTCTTTTGCGCGTGGCTTCCGGTTGCCCCAGCACACCTCGTAGAAAAGACTGATCTTCCCTCCTTCAGTGATCTTGGCACCTGAGTCGAAAAGGAGTCGTGCGCAGACGCGTGTGCTTGTTTCTGGGCTTCCCCAGGGCTGCCTGTCCTGGGGGCTGCGGCTCTGCGGTACGGTCTGAAACTGAGAAGCAGGGGTCCTCCGATTCTGGACCTTTTAAGATTGTGTTGGCCATTCTGGGTCCTCTGCTGTTCCATATGAATTTTAGGGTCCACATGTCGATTTCTGTAAAAAAGTAGCCACTGACACTTCTGTAGGGCTTGCATTAGTCTGCAGACCAATGAGGGGGGCGCTGTCTTCCCAGTGGCCTGTCTTCCGAGCCCTGGTCATGGGGCATCTTTCCACTTACTTCGGTTTTTAATTTCTTTCAACCAAGTTTTGTAGTTTTCAGAATACAAGTTTTTCATCCTTTTGTTAACTTTATTCTTAAGTATTTTTTATTTTTGATGCAATTGTAAGTGGAATTTCCTTAATTTAATGTTCACATTGTTCATTGTGGGTGTATAGAAATGCAGTTGATTGCGCTATATTGCTCTTAGACCCTGCGACTTTGTTCCATTCGTTGGTTTAGTTATAATACTTTTTTAGTGGGTTTCTATATGAAAGTTATGTCATCTGCAAATGGTTTGACTTCTTTCCAGTCAGTTGCCTTTTATTTCTTTTCCCGCCTGATGGCCCTGGCTGGAGCCCCTGGTGCGGTGTTGAGCAGGAGCGGCAGGAGCTGACCCCTCCTTTGTTCCTGCCCCCCTAACTGCGACGAGAGCTGTGGTTGTGTGTAGGTGGTCGTGAGCCTAGGACGCTCTCTTCTGGTCCTAGTTTGTGAGGGGGTGTGTCACGAGAGGGTGCTGCATTTCGTCCAGCGTTTTTCCTAAGCCCACTGGGATGATCAGAGCCACGTCTGGCCATGTGACAACTGTTGAAAGAAGAGAAACGTTTTGTTCACGAAGTGTCATTCAGTGATTGATGCAGAAGACTTGACTTCCAGCTCAGAGCTTCGACAGCCTGGGAGAATCTTCTTTTTGCCCGAAGTCTTGTCCCTTCAGTGGGTGTTTTCACCAGTTCCTTTTTGAGCATTAGGTATGTCTGAGACCTTCACCCAGCCGGTCCTCCGCAGTGCTGGCTGGCAGGAAGGAGGGAGGGGAAAATGGAGAGAGAGACAGTGTGGCAAGTGGCCTGGCGCCTGTTAGTTCTGCGTCTTCCAGGTTAGGAGGGGAGCCTGACTTCCCTCGGGAGCAGCTGTGCTGTTGTAGGGGGTGGGGTTTGATGTGGGTTTGGCAGGAGACACGAGGGAGCAGGTGCGAGGCCTGGAGGCCTGGAGGCCTGGAGCCCAGGGATCCGACTGGCAGGGAGCGAGTCTGAGCCGTCGCCCGCCCTCCCTCCAGCTCAGTCCCGTCTCCTCACGCACACCCCCTGCCTCTCACCTCCTTCTGTCCCTCCTTTCCTTTCTCTCTCTTCTTTTCTTTCCAAGTATCTGAAGGAGAAGCAGCTTTTAAAAAACACACCACCAGAAAGGTACAGAAAGATAATACTTGTGCCAAAGTTAGATTCTCACCAGTGTGTGTTTGCACGCACTGAAGGGCAGCTGGTGGCCAGGGCCCCTTAAATGTCTGCCCAGGGAGCGTGGGCTTTAGCAGCCTGTCCCTCTCGTTCTCTTTCTCCCCCTAAACATTCCGTGTGGAGGCCAAGCTGCACCTCACCTGGGGTGGTGGTCGGGCATGTTCTGTAGGACACCATTAAACCCTTCTCTCTCAGGAGGCAACCGTCGCCTTTCCTCGTTTTCAGGAGACTGCCCTGACATGCTAGTGTTTTATTTTCTAACTTAAACTTTGTGATTTTAAATGAAGATTCTTGGGTGTCATGTTTTTGGCGGTTGTTTGTAAGTTATACACGGGGGATACTGCAAGAGGCAGCTGCGCCGAGGCTCTGCCCACCCCGTCAGGTGAGCCAGGTGAGCACAGGCAGGTGGCCTCGTGCCCCCAGGGTACTCTCCTGTCTGCACACCGGGCTCCTGGTGGTCCCTCCAGGGATTGAGCAGTGCAGCCCTACAGAACGTCCTGGGGGGTGGAAGTGTCCTCGAGCTGCCCTCTCCAGTGCAGTAGCCACAGCAGCAGGTGGCCATGGAGCACCGAAATGGGGCAGGAATGCAGGGCCGGACTTTTTATTTTATTTCCACCTAGATGCACTTGGCCATGTGTGGCTGGCAGTTGGACAGCCCATGGCTTGGTGCTGCCTTGGTCAAGTTCGGGGTGGAGTGGGCTTCTCCGGGAAAGGCGAGGCTCTTCTCTCTGGCAGGGCTGCTTTACCAGCTGCAGGGCGGCAAGCACGTGGCACTAGTCCTCTCTCTGTTTGAGCTTGTCTTGCGTGGCCTGCCCAGGTAGGTGGGTAGCATCCCTATTTGGCAGAGTTGGTGGCTGAGTATCCATAGAGAGGGAGGCGCCCGGGTCAACAGGGCCTTGGCCCCTGGCTCTGCTGGCCCAGCTGCTGCGTATTCCCCTCTGAGTGGAGAGCTGGCACCCAGGAAGCAGCTTCACCAGGTGACTGTGTCTTGGGCATTTATGGGGATTTTTTTGATGACCTGAGTCACAACGACCCAGAGGCCTGTGCTTCCCTGAGGGGCAGCGGGTGCTTGTAGTTGTCCCTCTCTGGGGTCTTCTGGATTCTGTTCTGTGTGGTAAAGGACCTTTGCCCTCAGGAAAGGCATTCCTGATTGCCATCCTTTCTGATGACGGTGACAACGAGTCCCTGGTCTGAGAGTCCCTGATGTCCGTGTGGCTTGGGGAAGGTCAGGGTGCCCAGCTCCGCCTTGCCATCCACCACGCAGACCTTTCAGAGCCTTGGCTGTCTCAGGGAAACTTTGATTGCTGGGGTCATCCCCATGGAAACAGAATCTTTGTTCCATGAGGTTCTGTGGCTCCCACTGTCCAGCCCCCCCCACCTCCATCAAGTTTGTAGTATCATGGTTACCTGTTTGTGTGGCTTGTTATGTCACAGGCACCAGATTTGGCTCCAGGCGGGAAATGCAGTAATAAGAACATGAGCTCTGGTTTAAAAAAAAAAAAGAAGAAGACGGTTTAATGTATTCAGTGCAATGAGCCACAACAATTAAGACCAAAGGAAAAAAGCGCTGTGCTGGCTCATTAATAATTCCACTGTGCATGAAGAATCGTGCCCAGAGGGCTCTCTGCTCCAGCCCGTGAGGAGGCACAGCCTGGAGGCCGCTCTGCTGCCTCACGGCGCTGCCCTCCCTGCCACAGCAGGCTCAGATCTCATGGGCCAGGGTTTAGTCCTGAGCGAGTCAGTAAGAATGACGGGTTTGGCACCTCTCTGGAGAGGCCACTCAGCCTCGCAGAAACCGGTTCTGGGGCTTTCCTCGCTCCTGGCCTGTGGCTCCCCCACCCAGACCCCCTCGGGATGAGTACTGCCTGGCCCCAGCCCCGTTGTAGAGGGGTGGGATGGCAGAGCGTCTGGGGAGGCTTGTCAGCCTCGGGGCTGTGTAGGCACGTGGGTATCCACACAGTTTGTGAGGAGGAGCTCTGCAGAGCCCTCTCTCGTGGAAGCTCAGAGAGAGGTAAGCTTGCCCTTCTGGGCTGCTGGGGTTGCGGGTCTGGAAGCCATCTTGTTGACCAGACGGCCTCACAAGTCTTTTCCAGCTTGGGTGATGATCCAGTAAGCCATCAACTTGGACTTTGCCTTGGGAGTGCAGACGAGGCCCTCTGCCCAGTTAGTGCAGGGCACTGCCAGGGGCTCCAAGGAGACAAGTTGAGGGACTGGCTAATGCTGCAGCGCCAGGCGCCTGTTCAGAAACCTCGGGAGAGTTTACTACCCTTCTTACTGCTCCTGGCTCTTCCCCCTGCCCTTCTTGGTGGCCTGTGGACATAACGGGAACAGACGAGAGCGTCTGTCCGCAGGTTCCTGCGTGGGAACCCTTGCCAGAGGTGGGCACTGTCTCTGGCAGATTCATTTAGGAGACTTCCGTTTCCAGAAGTGCCTGGCGTCAGTTCTGAGTTACCTTTAATGTGTACTTACATTGTTTTATTTCTTTTCTTTCTACCTTAAAAGGAATACATTTCCTAACTACAGACATACGGTACTAATGAATAGTCCCTTCACAGCTCTTCATGGCTGAGAGGGGAACGGAGGCACCTCTGCTTTTCTGGTGCACCTTGGCCAAGTGCCATGGTCCCTTCTTCCTTTCTGAAAACCACTGTGACAAAAGGGCGGCCGTGCCTCACGTGGGCGCTGCCATTTCTCTTTGGCCCAAAACTAGAGACTCTGCCAGCAAGCAGAGCGCCAGTCTGCCCCTGGCCACTCAGAGGCTTTCTCTCTGGCAGATTGTGCCATGGGAGCCCTGGTCATGCCATGCACTCGTGGGTTTCAGATTTGCACACTTCATGCACTTCTGTGCTCTGTGCTTACGGGGAGGGGTGCGGGGGTTAGCAGGACCTGCCGAGCCTGGGCCCTGGCTTGCCTCTTAGATACTCCAGGACTCCAGAGCGAGGGAGGGAGGGATGCTGCAGGCCTAAGCCAAACTATGAAGGGGCCTTTTTGATTGCTCAGGATAGGACCGCCTCAAAATTTTTCATTCATGTGTTCCATTGCTTTTTTACCGTTTCCCTTGAAGTCTGTGGGTACTCAGGCTGCTAATCTGGACCTCCATTTAAACCAAGTTAAACTGCAAATTTAACAAGGCTAAGTACCATGGCTGCCTCCAGCCACATTGCCTGAGAGCAGTCTGGGAATGTGCAATCAATATTTATTAGCATTCTGCCACCGCATCTTGCACCGGTGACCCGGCTGTCGGTCTCCGGGAGCTGTGGTGCGAGGCGCGGACTCATAATGAGATTTCCTTGCCTGCGCCTCTCACCGCCCTGTGCCACGGAGCTCGACTCACCTGGAGGCTGCCATTGAGGCTGCTGTCACCATGCTGGAAGTGGGCATGCATCATTTTCCTCCCAGGGTTAATACCCCCTCACAGGGTTTCTCCTGTGAAGCATTTAGCGTGGATTATGCAGCTCGGGTGGGAGCTTCTCCCTGTCTCTGTGGGCTGTGGGCGAAGGGGACAGCGGGGTGCTCTGGCCTGGCCTCCTTCCCATCTGCCCCGCGGCTGTCAGCAGAGGGGACACGGTGCCTCCAGAGTCAGTGTTTTCACCTGGAGGCTTTGGCTGAGGCCTGTGGAATGGGCTGAGCCCAGAACAGAAGATTTTAAAAACACCCATTGGGGACTTTCTTCAGTTGATCTTAGGGAGAGACAGAGACATCGATTTGGTGTTCCACCTAGTTATGCGTTTGTCGGCTGATTCTCGTGTGCGCCCTGACCGGGGATCAAACCCGCAGCCTCAGCCTGTGGGTATGACGCACTAACCAGCTGAGCTACCCAGCCAGGGCCTAGAGATCGTTTCTGATTAAAACAGTATGATAACATGACGGGAATACAGAAAAAATTAAGTCACTACCCAAAGAGAACCACTGTTATAATTTGGATGAAACATTTTGATAAAATTAGGATTGTACTCACACATTTATGTATCCTGGTTTTTCAGGTGATTTTATATCATGAGTGCTTCCTATAAACCATTAACTATTTTGAAATGTTAATTTTTAAGTTATGTTTCATTGTGTTTGGGTACCCATAGTTTCACCAGGGTGTCTCTGATGTGTTCCTGCTAACAATCCCAGCGGAGGGACCTCTGGTCACCAGCCCGACCCTGTCAGTCCTGGCCCCACTCATCTGGCCACCCGCCAGCTTGTCTGACTGTCCACTTGTGTCTTGCAGATTGTTTGCTACACGAAGAGAACTTCTCGGTGAGGTGCCCCAAGCACAAGGTGAGTCCGAGGCCCCTAGAGATGCTCCCAGCTGGGCTTCTCCTGACTTTGCCGGACCGGAGCCGCCTTGCCTGCTCCTGGCCCTGGGAGCCCTGTGGCCATAGTCAGCATCCCCTGTGGCATGGGGGGCGCCCGGAGCAGTGTGTTGGAGAGAATCGTGTTTGTTACGAGAAATTAGAAGATCAAACTCAGTACTGATTTCCACTTAATTTAATGGAAACCCAGTTCATAGGTTGGCGTGAGGTCATGGACCTTGATTCATAAACAGGCGGTTTCCCAGACCAGGGGACATGGAGATGACCAGGGTTTTGGAGAGACTCCACCTCTTCCAGGTTTTGGCTCAGTGGAAGCAGGTTTTGGTCCACAGTGGGTGATGGAGGGGCTGCTACTGCCTCGTTTCCCTTCGGGTTCCAGCGGTGGCCTCCTGGCCACCTCTTCTGGGAACTGGTGGAAGGCCGGGGCGGTGGTCCGCCTCTGAGATACGGTGCGGTGCGCGCGAGTGGTTAGGGTTTGGACAAGGGACCGGCCAAGGGTGCGCTGCC
>PVKM010008229.1:0-39451 GCA_004027735.1 Carollia perspicillata
TCTCTCGTCAGCGCCAGTTTCTCCATTATGAGTAATCATTGGGAATAAAAGAAAAATGTAAAGCTTGACATTTAGATGGAAAAATACACTGTTTTTGAGAACCTGCTGAAAACTTTTCTTTTTGTCCTCTAGGAAGGTGCGATTTCTCAGGTTGCGTGTTGTTCACACGATGATGATTACGTTGCTGTGGCTACCAGGTGAGACGTTGTCTTAAAACTATCCAACCTTGTCCAAGCGCATTTTAAGTTACCAAATGCAGCTGTGTGTTTATTAGGGTGACGGACCATCCCGATGTGCCTGAGACTGTTCCAGGTTTTAGCGCTGCGAGTGCTGTGTGCTAGGAAACTTCTCAGTCCCCAGCAAACCTGGGGGCACAGTTGGTCACCTTGGTGTTTGTGGAGAATGCCAGTACGTGGCAACAACACTTCATTGGGCTTAAGAGAAAAAGGGAACAGATAAAGTAGAGCATCTAAATCCTGTTATGCTGGATTAGGGGACTAATTTAAGGAAATTAATACCTTGACTTTGTATTTCCTGTTTTTAAAGAACTAGTTGATATCTATATTTAATATAATTGATACTGTGATGCAATTAAAGTATACCTTTTTCACCATTGCCAAAAACTTGCTCTGTAACTCAATTCTTGCAGTCAAGGCCTTGTAGTTGTTTGGGAATTAAATCAAGAGCGCCGTGGGAAACCAGAACGAATTTATGTGTCTTCAGAACACAAGGGCCGAAGAGTCACAGCTCTCTGTTGGGATACAGCAGTTCTTAGAGTTTTCGTAGGCGATCATATGGGGAAAGTTTCCGCCATCAAACTCAACACTTCTAAACAAGCGAAGGTGAGAACCAGTCCAGCTCTTTTTGTATGTGGGAGAGAGAAAAGGTGTCAGAATTTCAAATAAAGGGCACAATTTTCATCTACTGAATTTCTTGGGAAACTGATCTGGAGTCCAGAATTTCGAGGAGACTTGTTCGATGCTGTTGCAGAATGGCTTCTGTGAGCTAACTTCAGTAATTTACCCTTTGGCCGTTGCAGCACTCTGTAACCCACATGTATGGCTAGCTTAAATAAAGCATCCTTTAATACTGGTCTATTAAGAAAGATACCTGTTTATTAGTTGTGTAAACAAAATGCCAAACAGAAGTGGCACCAGTTGCCCAGGCTTCTTCGTAAGGGTAGAAGAAATTCATGGGTCGAGCTATATTTTCTCTGAGGATGGTGTAGCTTACTGTGAATGGAATCTTAAAGGCACCTCCTGGGTTGTGCTCCACTGTGCAGGATCCCAGGCTTCCCATCACAGTTGCTGTTGGAATAGAAGGGTTGAGCCTCAGGTTATCCTACCAGAATGCTCCAGTCTGTCATTAGGCCAGCTCTGCACTGCCTCTCTCCTCCAAAGGTTATTATTATATTGGAAGCAGGGAACTTGTCTTTCATTGGCTTATTTCCATATAGGATCCTGGCAGAAAAGAGAATCTCTTACTAGCATTGGTAAATTACTTTATTTTTAATTAACAAATCTTCTTGTTTGGTCATGATGACCCATCAAAGTTATCACTTGATTCCTTATAGTTTTGATCCAGAATACAATTAGCCCTAATTTGTCTTTGTTCCAAAGGGAGAAGTACTTTGCACAGGTGAAAAATTCCCTTACATACTTGAAAACTTGGTTCATCATTTTATTCCAGCCTCTAGAATTAGATCATCACAAACAGAGCTTAAGAATTCATTTCTGGAAGGTGGGAGGGGAAAATGGAAAGGGTCATCAAGGAACATGTATAAAGGACACATGGACAAAGCCAAAGGGGGGTAGGATCGAGGGTGGGAGGTGGGGATGGGTGGGGTGGGGGTGGGGTGGGGGGAGAATGGAGACAACTATGCATGAATAATAAAAAAAGAAAACATAAAAACTAATAAATAATAATACAAGAATAAAAAAAAGACTTCACTTCTGCAATTGTCTACCAAATTATTTCACATAGCTTTGATATCCCAATAGACAAATTCAGTTTTGGCCCATTAAAAGTTCTTATTTTGCTATCCAGGATATTTTCATTTGAAAGGTAACGAGAAGGAGGTTATGTGTATGTGGAATGATCAATAAACTTTGTTTCCTTCTCATGTCCCTTTTAGGCAGCTGCTACCTTTGTGATGTTTCCTGTTCAGACAATAACAACAGTTGACTCCTGTGTTGTCCAGTTAGATTATTTGGACGGAAGACTACTTATATCTTCACTCACTCGATCCTTCTTGTGTGACACTGAGAGGTATACGGACCAGCCATGGGTCGTAGGATGTACAGAATTTTAGAACTGGAAGGGACTTAGGATTCATGTAGCCCAAACTCCTCAGTTTAATGATGCAGGTATTAATGAGGAGCCAGCTGTGTGCAGGCTGATGGTAGAGAGTAGAGAAGAGATAGGGATACGGAGATACTCCAGTGGGTGACCAATACAAATTCCATTAGCTTGTGTGAAACACGGTCTGAGTGCCATGAAGGAAGGCCAAACCAAGGCCTGTTTTAATGTGGGGAATCAGAAAGTCTTCCTTACTGGGATTTGTTCTTGTTTAAATTTCTTGTGTATTTATTTATTTTTAAAGGTTTTATTTATTTTTTTAGAGAGGGGGAAAGGAGGGAGAAAGAGAAGGAGAGAAACATGTGCAAGAGATAACATCAATCAGTTGCTTTACAAACCACCAACTGGGGACCTGGCCTGCAACCTAGGCATGTGCTCTGACCAGGAATCAAACCGGTGACCCTTCAGTCCACAGGCCGATGCTCAATCCACAGAGCCACACCAGCCAGGGCTAAACTTGTTGTGTGTTTAATGAAATTCTACTAAAGGGTAAAATTAGGTGAAGAATAATGAAGAAATTGCGAAGCTGACAAATATTCTACCAAAATCTCCAGGGCAGAGCCAGTGAAAGGTCCAGTGAATGGCAAAGGAGTGTATTAGAGTTAGCTGTGATAATACCAGAACAGAACGGGAACATCTTAAATGAGTATTATGCATCACTGTGCTAAAGTTTCTCCACTATTCTCACTGCAGGGGAATTTTCACTGGCGTCCCCCTACCCCATATTCCTCAGGAACTTCCCTCTTTTAAGAATATTCTTGGGAGTATTTTGAACATACACAAAAGAAAAGAGAAATGTTTAATGAACCCCCGTGAATCCATTAGCCAGCCGCAGTAATTTTGATGAGGATCATTGGTAGATGAAGTTTGGAGGGAGAGGTGCAGGGGTGATATTCTAGCAGGAAGAAACAGCCCTGTGGGGGAAAAGTGAGAAAGACGTCAGCATATTCTAGAATCTGCCAACCTGGCTTGAGAAGGGGAGTTGTGGGAGATCGAGTTGTTAAAAGTCACATCATACTGAGCATAAGACAGCCTTAAATGTCACAGTAAGTCGATGGGTTCTCACGTCATTTTGAGAAAGTGTACGTATAGAAAATCAGAGTTTGGAAATTGATTCCCTTAGAACTGTCCAGGCTTGGAAGGTTTATTTCCACGGCTTCATGTGTCTCGGGAGATTGCTATTCGGGAAAGCATGAGACTATTCCAGAAGGTTTGAAGAAATGTGTGCTGACTGTCAGGGATGGTAGAGGAGAGGATGAGGAGGGGCATGCTTTGTTTTTGTTTTTCCTCTGGATGAGAAAGGCGCATGGGAAGGAGGCCAGTTACAGCAGGTGGCAGGTGTCTGGTGTCAGAGCACCTAGCTGCACAGCCGGGAGACTAGGCTTCGAGACACAAGTGGTCGGTTTACATGCAATTACGGGAAGGATGATGCGCCTTCTTCTGAGTTGTTTCAGATTGTAGTTCAGCAGTGAAGTTAGACTTCCAGAACTGGAGATCATCTGGTGTCGCCCTTTCATGTTGGTAGGCAAGAAAGCCTGGGCCTGGCTGGGAAGAGGCTGGAACCTTTCCGTATTGATTCTGTGTCCTGCCTCTTAACTCACGTACCTCTCTAATGCATCCTTTGGCCACCCTTGGGACTGGGTGGCCAAAGGATGCCACCCTTAAGATTTTGGTAAAATATTTGTTGGTTTCCCAAAGTTCTTAACTATTTTTCATCTGTAGGTTTTTAAGTTTACCAAATGGCCCGATTCAGAAATCTGGCTGAAATTCTAATAAGTGGTCAGAACAGTGAACTGAAAACACTCTGTTAGGGTTGTTTTAAGGATTTGATAAAATGATATATTTGAAAGGCTTTTAAAAATTAAGAGCCAAATAAGTGGAGCTTCCCTCTTTCCCTCTGCAGTGGAGCTGTGAATCGTCATTTTCCCATTTCACAGGAGTGCGGCTAGGGTTGGTTATGAGAATAACATAAGACTTGTTCACTAAAATAACATGTTTTACAAACGTCCACTTTCTGTAAGCTAGAATTCAGTTTTGGGGGGCATGGATAGTACCATGATTTTAAAAATGCATTCATTTTCGAAATTTTTTATTTATGTCAATCTATATTCCCTCTCAACAAACTTTTGAAAAAAAAAAACTGAGGCTCCTAATAACTAACAGCAGTGATAGATTCGAATTTGCTTCTCCTGCCAGCCACTGTCTACTTTCTGTCAGTACTGTTTACTTTCTGTCAGCACTGTTAATGCGTGAGGTGGATCCCAGGAGGGAACAGAGCAAACAAACGCAGAGCTGTGTGTAGTGGAGAGGACACTGGGTGATGGAGCCTGGCAACGCGCCTTCGAGTTCCGGTTCTGCCACTTTTCAAACCTTGCCAGACGATCAGCTTCCGCTTCCAGAGTGCAGAGATAGTTTTCAGGATTAACTAAGACAATGCGTATGAAGTACTTAGCCTTGTACCTGTCACATATTGTTTGAAAATGGATAAAACAAGATTAATGAGTAAACAAATGAGTTGACCGTATTTGTTCACTCAGCAAACATTTATTCTACTCTGGATCCTTATCACTGTATTAAGCATCACAGAGGGTATAAAATAAGCAAGGAATATATTTTATTTCCTAAATAAGGAACATAAGTAATAAAACCATAACTGTCTATGTTGCACCTTTCACATTCATGTTCTGAGAGTAAAGCTGATGTTACATTTTAATTATGAAAGAAAGAGCACAGGCTTCTTTATTGAATTATCTAGGGTCCCATAGTAAATTCACTAGAGAGTGTATTAGATCGTTCTCCAATAAAAGGGCTTGAGTATGTTCATCCAATGACAAAGCCAACAACTCTGCAGCTAAAAAAAAGGTTTGTGTGCATAGAGCACTACATTGTATCGAGCACTTTCTGTGGGCCAGATGCTGTGCTACATGCTGAGAATTCAAGTAAAGAGGAGTGAGAAATGGTCTCTGCCTTGGAGAAAGTCATAATCTGTTCGAATAGACACAATTGCCACATTTAATGTGGAAGGTGCTATGAAAATAGAGCATGGGAAGCATGTAAGTCAGCTTGTGGGAGTCAGGGACCTCTCAGGAAGAATGGTGGCGTTCCAGAGAAAGAAAGGGAGTTTTCAGGAAGAGACATCCTCATCATTGTCACCCTCCATGTTCCCAGGCAGTGGGCTAAGCTTTTTTATGTATGTAGCTCATGCAGTCATAAAGGAACAGAATGTTCCAAGGTACAGGTTCAGGATGACTTAGTTAGCATTTTGAGGAAAGAGTGAGGAGGTTATTGGGCATTTAGGGGAGTGGCTTGGAGACAGAGCTGGAGGTGTAGATTTAGCTGTTCCGTGGAGTGACCAAAGAAGGCAGTTTGGGAAGCAAACAGTGGCATTGACAGATGTATGAAGTGATGTCAGGCACTGATTTTTTAGACTTGAAAGGGATGTTCACATTAATTCTGAGCCCTTCATTCTGTGGATGATGAATTAATGTGAAATGGTTTGCTTCCCATCACAGAAATGGCTTGAGGCGAATTAGAGCTGGAACCCTGTTTGACCTTCCCGTTCTGTTGTTCCGCGCAGTAGTGTGTTGCTGATAGGAATAGAAAGAGGACTATGTGGTGGGGTTACTGCGGCCGTGCTGGTTTGTAGTGCCATTGTGTTGGACTTTTTTTTGTAGGTAAACATGCTTTCTCTTCCTTTTTGGGTATTAGAGAAAAATTTTGGAAAATTGGAAACAAGGAGAGAGACGGGGAATATGGAGCTTGTTTCTTCCCTGGAAGATGTTCTGCGGGCCAGCAGCCCCTCATATACTGTGCCCGCCCTGGCTCCAGGCTGTGGGAAGTGAACTTCGACGGGGAGGTTATAAGTACACACCAGTTTAAGAAACTCCTCTCGTCGCCACCTCTCCCTGTGATTACTCTGAGGTAAGATATGATCTATATGGCTGGTAGGGAGTGTTTGGGGAGCCTGCACGGAGGGATTGGGTCGAAGTCTCTTATATTCTATATGCGGTAAAGATTTTATTAAGTCTTTTAATAACGAAGTAAGATTTTTAGTAAAAGATTCAGAGAATCCAAAAAGTATTCCATCAATTATCCTTCATGTGATTTAAAATAAATTGAGTAAGGAAGGGCAGATGCAGTTAGGCTTTTGGGCTTGTTTGGAGGCAAAGATTTTTTTCTGTAGGGAAAAGCATACTTTTATGTGGCGCTTTATGAAATCATTAACAGATGTATTTACTTACTAGGTCAGAACCTCAGTATGATCATACGGTTGGATCCTCCCAGTCTTTGTCTTTCCCCAAACTTTTGCATCTTAGGTAAGTTTCTCCCTTTGATCCTTAAACACACACACACACGCACACCCTTTTCTCTTTGTTTCTTGTTCAAGGGCAGTTATCTTCAAGATTGTTTTAGTATTAAATTATTTTTAGAAAATTAGGAAAAGATCATGCTATGTGAAGTGTTCTGTATATAAGAGGAATGAAAAGGTCATAGAAATATGCTTTGTTCCCCGTTTTGAGCCGACCTGAACTAATGGGGCAGTTTATAATTGCCGGGGAACTCTGGCCGAGTTGAGAGGTGCAGGCACTCGTTCATTCGTCGCCGCCCCAGCTGGCGGAATGTTACATGAAAGCAAGTCTCCGTCTGAAGTCTGCCGTGCACGTGCATGTTTCTTCACAGGCAGGGCAAAAGCAGTTAGAGCACTTGCTCTTGTGAGCATGGTGAAGTTCCAGCGCTCTGTCTTCAGGTGCTCTGACAAGGGCCTTGCGTGAAAGATCTGCCTGAGGCAGATTCAGCCAGCCATGTTTCAATGTCAGGGTTCAGTTAGCCTGCCAGTTTGATTCGATGCAAAAGTCCACTGTTAAGTGGCAACATGGAGTGCCAGTAGAGGCTGCTGGTCTTGCCAGTTCGTCACCTGGTTCTGCAAGCATCAGGGTGTCCGTATGGGTTCCAGCCAGTCCTTGTATCTGGAGCTCTACTTAATTTCAACAGTGGAAAATTATTTCTAATATCCGTTAGGCTAATACATAAAATCTCTAATGCAGAGTCAGAGAATGATTGGGGTTTTTCAAAGGCTAACTGCTCTTAGAATATCATTTTTTAAAAACACTTGAAATGTTACCTAATTGCCCCTAACTAATGTATATATATCTCTTACCATCTAAACTGAAGTATTTAAAAGTAAATTGTAAACAATATAACACTTCAATAAATCGGTAATGCATCCTGAAAGTTACTGGAGAAAGATAGCCACATTTTCCCCATAATTAGATAAAGCATACTAAACATTTTCTTTATGGCACTTTCTACAGTTTCAAATTACATATTCATGCAGTATTTATGCCTATCTTACTCCTAGACTGGAAATTCCACAAGGGTGCCACGTCTGTTTTATTCGCTATTTTATTCTCAGTGCTTGGTGTAGTGCCTGGCGTGTAGAGACACTTAATAAATATCTGTGACTGTAGTGTGAGATGTGGGGTGTGGGGAGATCCCTTACCCAAAAGTATGTTTTCTCATGGTGAGGCCACAGTCTGCTTGCTTCTCCTGGTAGAGTTATTGTTCCTTCGAGTTAAAGCTATTTAAAGCTCCCATTACAGTTTCTGCCATAGCAAACAAAGCCCTTCATGATCTGGCTCTGCCTGCTTCTCAGCATGAGGAATAATTAATGCCACTTTGAAGCCTTTGCTGACTCCTGCTGTGGCTGAGACTGGGCAGTCATTGCTGTGCACTGTTGTCACACCACGTTCATCCCTTCAGCATCCCCCGTTTCACCGTACCACCAACACCGGTCCCAGCACCAGCTCGTCAGCTCCCTTACTGTGGGTGCACTGCCAGGCACACATAGGCTGTCAAATAAGAGCTAAATTAAAGAATTCAACAGCCCTGGCTGGTGTAGCTCAATGGATTGAGCACCAGTCTATAAACCAAGGGGTCACTGGTTCGATTCCCCATCAGGGCACATGCTTGGGTTGCGGGCCAGGTCCCAGGTGGGAGGTGTGTAAGAGGCAACCACACATTGATGTTTCTCTCCTTCTCTTTCTCTCCCTTTCCTTCTGTCTAAAAATAAATAAAATCTTTAAAAAAAATTCAACAGATTGTTTGGAGAAACCATGAGTAGGAGGGCTTTTGTTTCTGTTTATTATCTCCTACTTGTACACTTGTGTCTCCTGGTAACCTTTACTGTTACACCCACAGACCCCACAAGAAAGCAAACTTACATACTTTGTTTCTTTTTGGGTACACCGATACCACTTTCCCTTCTTAAACAATGTGTTAGGCTTGTGTCCCAGTCTGTTGGTATCAGTGAAGGGGAAAGGGGATGAGGGATATAGAAATTACAAAGTATCAGCTCTTATCTATTCTGTTCCCCTACCCACCCCCCCAATCTAATCTAGGTTGCTATTCCTAAGGAATCTTTCCAAGCTGAATATCAAGTTCAGTATCAAAATCATGATCCTGTATCTCTTTACTCAGGGATCCTCTGGCCTCTCATTTTTTCTCCTTTGGCTCCTGAAGATAGCCTTCCAATTGTACTCCTTGGACTAGGATTCTGACCCTAGCTTCCATCTTTGTGGCAAAGATTACTTTTTCACGTGGTCTGGTCTTATATTGGCAAAGTGTTTAATATTTGTGTTAAATATCCCTCTTAGTTTCATTGCTGCATAACACCATTTTTAGTATTCTTGGGTGCATAAAAAATCCATGTGCTCAAGATTATATTTGGTCGGAAAGATGTGGTGTATTTCTACAAAAAGTCTAACAACAGTAAAAAACAGGAGTGTGACAGTGCAGTGTGTGATTAAGTGCCATGTGAGCAGGGTTGGCAAGAGGCAGGCTGGGTACAGGAAGAAAAGTGACTGCTGTGAGCCATCGGAGAGGGATTTCAGAGGGCAGTACAGCTTCTGCTGATCCTTGAGGGGTGGTGAGAGTAGAACATTTTAAACTGGGGCTTCCCTGGTGAGAGGTAAGAAACATAGATTGCCGGTGGTACACAAAAAGTAGTAGCAGCTTTGAGAGTGTGAGAGAGATGCGTGGGCAGAGGAGTGTGGAAAGAGATGAGCAGAGACGAAGAGCCATGGCTGGAGCTGGGGAGGAGGGTGGACGGGAAAGGGCAGTGTCCTAGAGTCCAAGGGGCGAGACTCAGGAAGGAAGGAACAGCCCGTGGTGGCTCCTGCTTGGGGAACAAGAAGGGAAATGAGGAAAGGGTATTGGGTTTGGCAGTTAGGAAATCTATGACTTTTTGAGAATGCAGTTATGTGGAATAATTGGGATTCCAGATAACAGTGGATGGGGTCAGTCAGGATGAAGGTGGGAAGAAAAAGTAGGTTTTATGACAGAGAGAGAAAAAAAGTCTAGGTTTTGGAGCCAGATGATTCCTGGTATAAATCCTGACTCTTGCTGAATCGCCTTGGGCATATATTTTCATGTTTCTGTGTGTTTTTGTGATTATTGTGTTTTTTTTTTTTAAGATTTTATTTATTTAGTTTAAGAGACAGGGGAAGGAAGAGAAAGAGAAACATTGATTAGTTGCCCCTTTCATGCCGGCATTTTGGGACCTGGCCTTCACCCCCAGCATGAAAACACTGACTGGGAATTGAACCAGCAACCTTTTGGTTTGCAGGCCAGTGCTCAATCTACTGAGCCACACCAGCCAGGGCTGTTTTTTTTTTTTTTTTTTTTAAGTAGGGGTAACACATCTGTCTTGATGAGTTGCTACATGGTTAGATAATATAAGTAGAGTCTTTAATAAAGGTCCTTTCCTTGTTCACACACAACTAAGGATGTCAAAATGTTACCATCCCTAAGAGTGGCAATGATTGGTGATGAGACATTATGTTTAGTTTTTGTTTTAAATGTACCCCTGTCATACCACATAGGAAGTTTAGCAGCTTTAACAGACATCAGGAAAGATACTAGCCATTTCTTTGTCTAGAAGATATTTAGCATATATATATTTCCCAGTTCAGCATCATATAAGGTGTGTATTTGTTTGTTTTTAGTGGTATGTTATAGACAGAAAAAGGCTTTAGGAGTTGATTGACTGATTTTCTTTCTGCAGGCTGATTTTACTTCGGTAGCTAATGTCTGAATTCAGGGAGTTATAAAGTTCTATATCTGTGCACATTAGAATTCTCTTGACTACTTCCTGTTTTCCTTGCAGTGAACATTGTGTGTCAACTTGGACAGAAAGAGGAATTTATATTTTCATTCCTCAGAATGTTCAAGTTCTTCTTTGGAGCGAAGTCAAAGGTAATTACATTTTCCTTATGTCATTTATAATCTCATGGTTGTGAAAGTTTGAATTTTGTAGGAGGATTCTCTTATAGCATAAAATGTAGAAAAATAAAACGAGGTGACATTTCTTTTAAACATCAGTATCGTAGCTGTTTCCCTTTGTAAGGTAGTTCACAAACATACATTTGTGAATTTGTGTTTAGTTATTCATGCTTTTTAAACTTTTAAGTAGGATTTTTATTTATTCCTAACTATTAGTAAACACTCTCAAGGACTAAATGGGTAAATTTTTTTCTCTCTACTTACCATGAATCTTTTTTTTGATATTTTATTTATTTATTTTTAGAGAGGGGAAAGGAAGGGAGAAAGAAACATCAATGTGTAGTTGCCTCTTGCACACCCCCCACCAGGGACCCAGCCGCAACCCAGGCATGTGCCCTGACTGGGAATCAAACCGGCAACCCCCAGGCTCACAGGCCGGCACGTGATCCACTGAGCCACACCAGCCAGGGCTGAATCTTTACTCCTATTAGAAGTCTTACTTTAACTCCTATTTTTTGTCTCAGTAGTTTAGGGTTCAGAAAGGTCCTTGCGGGAACAATAGCCATTGTAGAGGGCTGAGACAGAGAAAATCCATCTCTGCGTTCTTCTGGTTAAAATCAGAAATAGAGGCAATCCAGCTTTTTTAATATTGCTGCTCAGGATTGAATTTTGGGTCATTTTCTGCTTTGTAAAAACATAAAAAGAAAGAAACCTTTATTTACCGATCTGATCAACATTGATTTCTTGTGGATTAAGTACTTTAAGGGTGTCCCATGAAAAATAGTTTATTTTTCTTTTTGGGGTTTTTTAAAATTGACATATACATTGAATAAGTTTAAGGTTATACAAAATGTTTATTTGATACTTTTATATATTGCAATAGGATTACCACCTTCCGTGGTGAGAACATTTGAGGTCCAGACTCTTAGCAACTTGGAAGTATATAAAACTGTATCATTGGCTGTAATCACAGTGCTGTGCATTAGATCTCTGGAATTCACTCATCTCCTGATTGCACATGTGTACCCTTTGACCAGCACATCCCCAATCCCCCCAAGTCCCCAGTCCCTGGAAACACCATTCTGCTGTTTCTGAGACTGTCTTTTCAGATTCCACATATAAGTGATATCAAACCAGTTTTTAAAGTCCTTTCAAGATATCCTACCCTAAAGTGCTTTCACGATGTTCTGTTTTTCCATAAGCTGTTGATTTACACACTATGTTAAAATCCATTAATTGACATCAGATTGTAACTCTCAGAAGTGTCCCAGTCTGGTCTCTTATGTAGAGTGCCCTCTTTTAAAGTCCCAAATCCTTTTCACAGAAATTAGCATCTTAAACATAGGATTTTTAGATCCGAGAGCTGTGTTTCTTTTCTGTATCTTTTATTCTTGTTCCTTTTAGAATAGTGTCTAAAATATGATTTCTTTGTCAAAATGCAAATATAAAAAGATAAAATTCAATCAAGCCAAACCTATATAAATAGCGAATTTATTAGAATAACCCCATCCCTTGCACAAATGGAAAAGGAATATTTGGTCAGCACTGTGCGTTCACCCCTGTGGTTTTCGTAGACATTCAGGACGTGGCTGTCTGCAGGAACGAGCTGTTCTGTTTGCACCCGAGCGGGAAAATCTCGCATCTGTCCCTTGTGTCTGTGGAACGTTGTGTGGAACGCCTGCTCAGGAGAGGGCTGTGGGACCTGGCTGCTCGCACTTGCTGTCTTTTCCAAAATTCTATCATTGCGGGCAGGGTAAGTCAGAGCTTACATGTTTGTCTGCATTGTTAAAACCATCCTAGCTTGCAAGATTATGCTTTAAAATTGGTTGGCTTTACTAGCTTTTCCTCTATGACCTACAGAAAAAGCAGCAGTGAATTCCCAAAGGAAGCGTGACAGACAAATCCAGGGGTGGGCGGAGGCTAAGAAACAGGGTCTACTTTCCATTAAAAAGAAAATACTGAGTTTACCCACAAATTGATTTGACTTTCAGACCTTGTTTTAAGCGGGGTGATTGTGCATATGGTAATTCCTAATTAATTTTTTAATTTCTAAGGTAATTCTCATTAAGTCTTTCACTAGCTTGTTAAGCTTTTTTTAAAATTGTATTTTATTAGGGAAGAAAATCTTTGACTGTAGATAAGTTGGAACATTTGAAATCTCAGCTGGACCTCACAACCTGTAGTGATTTGATTTCTCAACTGGAAGAATTGATCTTAAAATTTGAACCTTTGGATTCAGATTGCAGTAGTAGGAGAAGCTCCATTTCATCACATGTAGGTGTTCTCACTTTTAAAAGGGTTTTTCTGCACTAGGTTGTACTCACCTCTAGGGCCCCAAAACTTGTCTTCCTTTCTGTGTAGTAGATTTTTGTGGGGGAAGGGCACAGGAGGGCTTTCTTTCAGCTGTTGGGCAGCCCAGGAAGCCTCCATTAAGCTTTGTCTGGGAGCCCCCTTTTTTTTGTTGTTTTTAATTAAGTTGCGTTTGCCAATGCACCTCATAGAGCCTCCAGCACAGGTTGTTGTTCCTAATGTGCGATTTCAGATTCTTAATGCTAATTTGAGTCTCAGCACAGCTCGGGATTGCCTCGTTCAACCGCCATTCTCACTGGCAGGCTTTATGGAGACAAGCGAGAGAAATGCGGTAGCAGGATGCCACCATCATGGAGCAAGGACTCAGCTGCCTGGAGCCGTGACCTTGTCCACCCCTTTGTCCTAATTGTCCATATTGTTATTATTGGTTTGCTGCTCTTACCATTGATTTTTCTCTTAAAAAGCTATATTGTGTTCTAAAGGAAAGTTTTGCCTTGATTTTCTTATTTTGAATTCTTTTTATTTTTAGGAGAGTTTCAGCATCCTGGACTCTGGTATTTATCGTGTCATTAGTAGTAGAAGAGGCAGTCAGTCCGATGAAGACTCTTGTTCCCTTCACAGCCAAACTCTCTCAGAAGACGAGAGACTCAGAGAACTCATCTCCCATCAAGAAGAGGACCAGCCAGACCCGTGCTGCAGCTCACACGGAAGTGAAGGTGATGAGTGTGTCTTTTATTGGTTGCAGGTGTGAAGCACTTACTTTCTGTCATTTTTATTTGCCAGGCTTATCTTGTGCATAGAACTTTCTATAAAGTGTAAATAAATGATTGTTGTTATGTTGGTAGACATTCCATCCAGACCTGTAGGTCTGCTCACCAGTAGAAGAATGGATTTATGTTTAGTTATTGTTTTTTTCCTCTCGGGTTTAGGCTAACATTGGTAAAGTACCTAATGTTAATCATGCATCAAAATGCTGGAAAAGTTAAGAAAGGAGATTATTAACCAAAAGAGTAGGACAGTTTTATTCTGACTAACCAAATTATTTTCCATCAGGAATGAAAAATTACTACAGTTTGAGGCCATTGCGTATACTTTTGATGTTTGAGCATTCCCGTGACCGAACTGTTGAGAAGATATTAATAGAGACTCTAAACTTCTTTTTGACTTATGGGGATTCAGGGTTAGTCGGAAAATGAATGTACCTGCCTGAGTGTTTCATATGTGGACCATCTCATGCATCTTATAAACCTGTGTTCTGCTCATTTGTATCTGGGTCAGTTGTGATTTGAGCATTGAATCCTTCATTTCCTTTGGTTTATTTATTTCAGAATTTCTTTAAAGATTAAAAAACTGCCATGTGATTAGATTTTGTTTCTTTCCCTTGATTCCATTCATCAGACAGTATTTCTCATGTTCCAGTGACGTTTGAGACAGATAAGAATGAAACTTTCCTCCCCTTCGGCATTCCATTATCATTTCGCTCTCCATCTCCTCTCGTGTCTCTTCAGGCTGTCAAGGACAGGTAAACTGAACAGTCTTGTCATTTAATCCCATTCTGGCTTTACTTCACTTGTCACCTTAGGTACTTTTGTGCTGGGAATGGAAAAACATGTTAAATGAGAAAAAAGAAAGTCTCTAGGTTATTTCTCATATCACCTGTTGTATGGAGCTGTTAACTTCTCATTACCATCTTGGGGAATTTAGCTTTCCTCTTTGAGTAGATGGATATTTGAGTTGTTCTAGATGCGTTTTTAACCCACAGACAGCAAAAGTTTAAAAATCTGATTTTTTTTCTCATTCCTCATAGGAGCAGTTTCCATACATCATTGGCCATTTCTTGATCCTTTCTCAGCTTAGGCTCAGTACTGGGGACTTCAGAAGTCTTTCTAGTTACTCCATGGGACCAGGACTGGCATTTGACTCTGAGAGAGAAGACCTTGTACAGCTGCTTCGCTGCTTATCCGTCTCACTGGATACAAATCTTGCTTATTAAGAAGGATATGTTGTGACTAGTTGGCAGCTGAGTTTCAGGAAGAAATTCTCTGGCCAGGCTGGGGGCAGGTGGTCACATGGCCTGCTTTGCCTAAAGTTGTCATAAACATTGCAGACACAGCTAGAGTTAAAGACTTTTTCTTTAGCACCTAATCAAGGCAGTTTAGTAAATGCAGTGAATCCTTATAATTTTGTAAATTTCCCGTATGTGAACTATGTAGTTGGTTAGGGAAGTTGCTGTAAGCAGAGTCTTTCTTTTTACTAAATTCAAGTGGCCTTCCCGGGACTAGTAGGAGAGCTGGGTACTGAATTTTCCATTTTTGTCAGTAATGAGTTTTTTTTCAAATTAGTTTTTTGGTATTTGACTTCCAGTGTTTCTAGCTTTGTGCGTAAAACTACTGAGAAGATTGGCACCCTTCACACAAGCCCTGATCTGAAAGTGAGACAGGAACCCAGGGGCGATGAGCAGTCATGTGACGAAGACGTGAGCTCGGTCACCTGCCCAAAGGACGAGGACACTGAGTAAGCTCCTGTGCATGAATCTCTGTAAATCCTAGAGGCCTCATCTGTCAGTTTGAAGACAGCCATAGGCCGTTGGAGAAGGCATCTGTATGACTCTGTTCACTGCTGATTGCTTGTGTAGCTCATAAAGACTGGGAATACCACAAATGAAGTGTTGGAAAATTACATCCACACATACCAAATCGGTTACAACAGAGTTTTCATTTAGTGCCTCTTCCATCTATATCCTGCACAACCTTCTCCCCACCCAATCTCTTCAGACTTTTGGGATGTTAGAGAAGGAGCATTACATTAAGAGTAAAATGACTGAGGATCTAGGCCTTGTCCCTGCTCTGGTTTGACTAATATGTGACTTTGGGTGAGTCATTAGTGTTTTCTGGCCAATGACATGAGAGTATTGGTGCTGATGGCTTGCCTTGTGCCTTCTTATGATGTATTTGTGTTCTGACATAGTGTGGAATGTCTTCTCCATCTGGTCTCCGCCTTATCTTATAGTTCAGGGGGTCTGAGCATTAGAGGCAAGCAAACTCCAGCACTCATTTAGGATTGAGAGAGAGACCCATAGGCCCAGTGTATCTGGACGGTCCGATGAAATAGAAGGTGTGTTGCCCTCAGAATAACTTAGTGAATTCATATGTTTATAGGAAAAACATAGCAGATATTGTTATGACATTTAAGACAGCCCTTAATCTCACCTTAGCTCACTTTTCCAGCCTCATTTTTTAAAAGTATTTTTTTAATTTATTTTTAGAGAGAGGGGGAGGAAGGGAGAGAAACATTGACGTGCAAGAGATGCATCAGTTGGTTGCCTCTTGCTCACCCCCGACTAGGCACTTAGCCTGCAACCCAGGCATGCTCCCTGACTGGAAATCGAACTGGTGACCTTTCGGTTGGCAGGCGGGCACTCAGTCTACCGAGCCATGCCAGCCGGGTTCCAGCCTCATTTTTAACTACATCCTTCTAATCACTCTAAATTCCAGTCCTGTCAGGGAGCTGGTGTGTACACCTCCCTAGTTTTCTATGTGTTGTTTCTTGTACTTGCCCTTTCTCTCCCCCATTTTTCCTAACACAAATGCCACCTCCTCGGGAGAGCCTCCATTGACAGCCTAGTCAGAACAGTTACTCCCTTTTTCTGCGCTTTCGTAGCCCAGTGCTGGTGCTGCTGTTTAGCATTCACTGTGTTCTCTTCTATATTATAGTTAGTTGCTCTCATGCCCTGCTTTTTGAGTTGAGCTTACTCATCTTGAGGCCACTGGCCACTTTTGTTTACTCATCTGTTTATGTCATGTAACATTAGGTATAATACCTGCCAGTGAGTAAGCACTCAGAAATATTTGTCTAAGGAAGCTCTGATCCTCTCTCTTTTCACACTTCTCTAGGGAAAAAGAAGTAACTAGTCAACCTCCAGAAAAAGATAAATTCCAAGAGCTCAAAATAGCAACAGCAGAAGCAATGTGAGTATTTACGAATGAGGAAGTTTTATAGTGACTGGAGATGACTTTTTGAGATCATCACCAGTAGTCCTGACACAAATCCTCCTCGGGAGAGCCTCCACTGACAGCCTCGTCAGAACTGTTACTCCCTTTTTCTGCGCTTCCCCTTCCGTAGCCCAGTGCTGGTCTGTGCTAGCACAGAGGGAGTCTCATCTGGAGTTGAAATTCAAGAATTAGTACACAGTTAATGTTTTTTGTATTGTCTTGTTGACAAAGTAATTGTTAAGGAATAGAAAAGTAGCATTTATTCTAAGTAAGCACTGTTATATTTGTTAGGTTTATTTAGCATGAAATAATTTGTTTAAAAAAGATACATGAAACCAATTTTATACTTGTCTGTCTTGTGTAGGACCAAGCTACAGGACCCACTGGTTTTATTTGAACCCGAGTCTCTGAGAATGGTTTTACAGGAGTGGCTTCCACAGTTAGAAAAAACATTCGCCATGCAAGACTTCTCAGGCATTTCAGACACTGGCAACTCATCCGTGACGTTGAACGAGGATGTGGTATTGTTTGATGAGTCAAAAAATGGAATATTAGATGAAGATAATGAAAAAGAAAAAAGGGACTCTTTAGGCAATGAAGAAACCATCGCTCAAATGGCATGTGACTCTGTAAACAGTCTGAGGGAGCCCTTGGATGACCTTTTTCGAGTATGTTCTCCATGCAGTATAGCAGATGGTCTCCAGAAAGACCTGGCTGAATTGACAGCGTTGTGTTTGGAATTGAATGTACTGAATTCTGAGCCCGAAAGCACAAGTGGACATGTGGACAACGCTTTGCAACAGTGCTCTCCTGAAATTCTGGCTTGTCGGTTCCTGAAGAAGTACTTTTTCCTCCTAGACTTGAAGAGGGCGAAGGAGAGTATCAAGCTTAGTTACACGAACACTCCTTGTGTTTGGGATACTTTTATTGAAGGATTGAAAGGTAATAATTGGATTGCCTTAACGAAGATAGAAATTGGTGCAGAGCATCTTGGCATTTTTAAGTTTAAAATATGAGAATTAAGTAGAAAATCACCTCTGTTCTGGTCAACCTCTATTCTGTCCTTTTTTTATCTTTTTCCACTCAATTTTTTTAAAAGATTTTATTTATTTATTTTTAGAGGGGAGAGGAAGGAGAAAGAGAAGGAGAGAAACATCAGTGTGTGGGTGCCTCTTGTGTGCCCCCTACTGGGGACCTGGCCTGCAACCCAGGCGTGTGCCCTTACTGGGAATCGAACCGGCAGCCCTTTGGTTCGCAGGCCAGCCCTTGGATCCACCCCTGAGCCACGTCAGCCAGGGCTCCACTCAACTTTTCAATAGCTCTTCAAATATTGGTGTGATTTACAGCTGTATTATAAGGAATTAGTTTTCTTTCTCTCAGTCATATTCAGAAAATGACATAGCAATGTTGGAGAAGTTGGAGTTAAAGTAAGATTTTTATAATTGCAGATACATAAAAATGAGTAATCCCTTGTAACTTACTAATATTGAAATAATATTTACCACTTACTGAGTACTTAATGTTTGCCACATATTATGCCAAATACTTTATAGGCATTGTTTCATTTTATCCTTCCAATAGTCTTCAGAGTAGATGGTGTTATTCCATTTAACAAGTGAGGAAACACACACAGAGAAATTATAATAGTTAAGCTAAACTGCTACAATATCTCATGAAATATTAAGTCAGATATTACAGAGGTTTACTTTTTGCTCGTATACTAGTCTAAGACAGATGTTCAGGTCAGTGGGCAGCTCTCTTCCATGTGGGAATCCAGAGTTCTGAGTCCCCTCCATTTTTTTGAGTTCCATCCTTCTTTGGGTTTGTGACTGAGATTGGGTTGCTAGTCCTGGGGAAAGCATATGGAAGGGGGCATATATGTCTTGTATAGGCCTGCCCTAGTAGTGGCTCATATCTCTTCTGTTCATATTCCATTGGTAAGAATTCTTTTTAAAAAATATATATATTTTGGCCCTGGCTGGTGTAGCTCAGTGGATTGAGCATGGGCCTGCAAACCAAAAGGTTGCTGGTTCAGCTCCCAGTGAGGGCACATATCTGTCTCTCCTTCTCTTTCTCTTTTCCTTCTCCTGTGTCTAAAAATAAATAAATTTTATACACACACACACACACACGTATAATTGATTATGCTATTATAGTTGTCCCATTTTTTTCTCCCCTTTATTCCCCTTTCCCACCAGCATTTCCCCGCCTTTAGTTCATGTCCCTGGATCGTACATGTAAGTTCTTTGGCTTCTCCATTTCCCATACTGTTCTTAACCTTCCCTGTGTATTTTGTACCTACTACTTATGCTTTTTACTCCCTGTACTTTTCCCCCATTCTCCCCACTCGCCCTGCCTGCTGATAATCTCCCATGTGATCTGTTTCTGTGATTCTGTTCCTGTTCTAGTTTGTTTAGTTCATTTTTGTTTTGTTTTGTTTTTTTAGGTTCATCTATTGATAGTTGTTTGTTATTACTTTACTGTTCATATTTTTGATCATCTTTTTCTTAGATAAGTCCCTTGAACTTTTCATATAATAGGGCTTGGCGATGATGATCTCCTTTAGCTTGACCATATCTGGGAAACACTTTATCTGCCCTTCCATAGTAAATGACAGCTTTGTTGAATAGAGTATTCTTGGATGTAGGGCCTTGCCATTCATAACTTCAAATACTTCTTCCCAGCCTCTTCTTGCCTGCAAGGTTTTTCCTTCACACTTGATTGAAGTTCACACAGTTTGTCATCCTCATATGGAAACCAGCTCTCATACCCCGGAGGCCACGTGTGCCCTTTCCACTGCATAGGCCCAGGTTTGTAGAGAGGCAGATTTCCCTAATTCAACATTCTGCTTGAATAAAAGATGCTGTGTGTCTAATCATTGATTTAGACTTTAAGCACACTTTTCATTCATTACCAAAAAGGGGTAATTACAAGTTGAGATACATTTTATATTACCGGTTCTAGAATAAAAACCAGTGTTCCTACTCCCATCTTTTGGAACAAAAAAAAAATAAATAAATAAATAAATAAATAAATATATATATATATATATATATATATATATATACACACACACACACACATTCTTTTTTCAAGGGTAATAGACACTTACAAATTTGTTATTTATTACTTCGTCCTGTTTAAAACTTTGAGTATGCTCTGCCTCCCAATTTGATTTTAAGGTTTTTTAAAATAGAGGTTGTATATTGTTCTTCCTTTCTTCTCCTACAATGCTTAACGAGCATTGGGCCTTGCACACGGCAGTACGTGAATGGCAGTATGTGAGTATGGTTGTTGAATGAATGTTTTCATGAATTGAATATTTACAGCTCTGAGACGAAGGGAAAAGTGTATGTTTTATCTTCAGAAATGGCAAGTTCCAGACCTGCATACTTGGAGATGGAAGAAGGAGACCTACCAACCAGATTAAAGTTCGTGGATGACTCAGTCCCCTTCGACAGTCCTTTGTTGATTGCTTATGCTACCCGGTAAGTTGTCATATATGTCATTTATAGGAACTAAATAAAGCACGTGCGAGGTGGGGTTTGTTTTTTTTTTTGGTTTTAGTTTCTAAAGTTTGACTCAGTTGCATGTTGGTCAGTTGTCTGTTAGTATATTTATTTTTATTTCTAATAAGTACTTAGATAATGTAACCAACTGATATCATCTCATTGAAGTTGGAGACTGATATGTTTTGTTTTTAAATGCAGATTGTATGAGGAGTTCGGGGAATCTGCCCTCCGATCCTTAATCAAGTTTTACCCGTCTATTTCACCTTCGGACGTGATGCAACTCTGTCGCCAGCACCCTGCGCGGTTTTTGGCCTACTTAGACAGTCTGGTGAAGTCAAGGCCTGAAGATCAACGGTGAGAAGGCGAAGAAGATTTGCAGATTCCCCTTTCTCCTCATAGGGCACTACTTTCCTTGTATGAGCAGTTGTGCCATTTTTACTATCAGCTGCCACAGAATTGAGGTATCTAATCTCCTACGGAAGAGGAGGATTTGGGCAGCTGTGTACATTCTCTGAGGGTTCAAAATACACACCATAAATGTGCACATACTACACTTCTCTTCCCTTCTGCCCTTTCTTCCTCTCAGGGATTTTCGGATCATCAGTATAAAATGAAACCCCTGCTTCAGGGTCTAGGCTAAGGCAGGTAAGCCTCCTTGTTGTCTCTGCCAGTGAGTTTATTGCCACCATTTTATTGATGATAGCCTAGCCTGTTACAGGCGGATCTCAGTTCTAGCTCTTTGCCTATTTTTAGACTGAGGCTTCATTTCCTGTCTCCACATGGCACCTGGTTATTGAGACTGGCTATTCTCCCCACCTCTAATTGATTCACATTTGCCACACTGGCTTTTATTTCTTTTTATTTTTGGACCTTCAGTATTTTCCTCATTATCGTGGGGATCAACTGTTCATTTAAAAGGCTGTTAGATTTTTACCAGCTTTTCTAGATATTTTGTAGCAGAAAGATTTTCAAGTTATTTCATTCACTCTGTTGATCTCTCAGTGACATTTTCACATCCCCACATTTTATGTTTCCTTTCTTAGCCTGAGGATTGGTGATTTTTCTCGCTACTTTCTCTTAGGCCCGCCTTCCTGGAGTCCCTTCTACAACGAGAGTCTGTGAGATTGGATTGGCTGCTTTTGGCAGTGTCCCATGATGCTCCCCCAAGCACAAGCACTATGGACGAAGAAGGCAACCCCAGGTATAGAAGTCCTTTTTCTAAGTTGTGCTGTTCCTTAGGAATGGGACTGGGTTATTCACACACACCACTCTGGGCTTGTTTCAGGAACAGGTCTGGAAGCAACTGAGCCAAGTCATAGTAGTAATGAGCTTAAGTGTACTTCTTGGTGGTTTTGAACAATTTTTGAGTTGCAGATCCTATACCTGAAACCTGATGATTTCTCTTAGAAAAATGCACATCCATGCAAAATTTTGCACATGGTTTCAGAATATTAAACTGACCCCCTTTTAAGGTCTTGCATGGACCCACTTTTAAGAGCCCTTGATAATTAAGTGTTAGAAGGGAAAAAATTGTACGTATGTGTGTGCATTTTCTACCTACAAATAAAACCTGATTTAGGATTTAAAAAAATAGAAATCACGAAAAATACACACTGATACCTAAAATGTATCAGAAATGATTCTTGTGTTTTCCTCCAGGAGAAGCTTTAAAACCCCCAAATGCCTATCCTGCGTGCTCAGACAGCAGTTGGAAGGGCATACGGTGGCTCTCTGTGAATGATGGAAGTAGAGGCCACTTTGTTTTGTTTTTGATTACCTAAAATGTCTCATTTAAAGAAATAAACAGATATTGCCCTGGCCGGGAGGCTCAATTAGTTAGAACATCATCCCATACACCAAACAGTTTGTGGGTTTGATTCTTGCTCAGGGTACATACCCAGGTTGCGGGTTCAAGCCCCAGTCAGGTGCACACAGGAGGCAACTGATCAGTGTTTTGATGTTTCTCCCTCTCTTTCCCCACTTCCTCTCTAAAGTCAATAAGTAGTGCTGGCCAGTGTGGCTCAATTTGATGGATCGTCGTCTCACAAACCAGGTTCAATTCCTGGTCAGGGCACATGCCTAGATTTCAGGTTCAGTCCCCAGTTGGGGCATGTGTGAGAGGCAACCAATTTATGTTGCTCTTTCATATCAATGTTTCTCTTTTCTTTTTCCCTTCTCCTCTCTCTAAACTCAATAAACTTGTCTTTGGGTTAGGATAAAATAATAGTAATAAAATCAGTAAGTATATCCCTGCGTGAGGATTAAAGAAATAATAATAAAAATAAACAGGTATTCATTATAGGAAAAACAATCGTTTTTAGTATTTCAAAAGCCAAGTAGAAATGTTTGAAAAATGTAATAATGGAACAAATATAATTAAACTCTGTTCTTAGGTATTAGGTGACTTAATAGGCATTTTGTAGAATTTATTTGCTGTCTGATTTATGGAGTTTTTCCTTTCACAGGCCTCATTCACACTTGTTTTCCTGGGGTTATAGTCAGCTGATCCTTCATCTGATCAAACTGCCTGCAGATTTTACAACCAAAGAGAAAATGACTGACATCTGCAGGTCTCATGGGTAAGAGAATTTTCTGAGAAGCTGAAGTTAAGATTAGAATCATTTCAGTTACTATACTTTATCATTTTTTAATTCTCTTTGTTATTGAAAAGTATCTTTTTGTATTAAGTGATAGTAAACAAATTTTTCCATTTAAATTTGTGCATATTTTTTGTATGTGTGGAGGAGACTGGCCCTTGCTAATTTCTCTCTCTCCCCTTCTGCTTAGTTGCTAACCCCAGGAATGCAGGTGGTATTTAATTAAGCACTAGACTCTTATTTGAGTCATAACAGCTATAGGGTTGTCCAAATAGGGAGGGATGCTCAACAGAATTGCTGGTGAAGGACTCAGGGAGGAGGTGAGGCTTTTTGGAAATAAGCCCTGAAGGCTGGATGGGATTCGTATTTAAAACGAGTTGGGAGAAGGGTAGGTAAGGTGAAAGAAATAATAAGGGCATGAAAACTGACACTGCTTTTCTTTTTAATTGTCTTTTAAAATTTTTTTCAAGATTTTGTTTATTTATTTTTAGAGAAGGGAAGGGAGGGAGAAAAAGAGGGAGAGAAACATCACTGTGCAGGTGCCTGTCACACGCCCCCTACTGGGCACCTGGCCCACAAGCCAGGCATGTGCCCTGACTCAGAATCAAAGCAGCGACCCTCTGGTTCACAGGCTGGTGCTCAGTCCACACCAGCCAGGGCTGGCGTTGCTTTTTACCTGTACTACATAGAAGTCAGTTACGCATTGCCTGGCACCGCTGTTTTATGGCTCCACCTGGATTACAATCTTTTGGAGGTAGGGACCTGTTTCTTCCTTTGCCCTCATAATGGCAGGGACTTGATATGTGTTTATTCACTGATAATAAGGGATGAGACTAGCCAGGTGGTGGGGTGATGAGATATGGAGGGCCTTGAAAGCTGGTGAGAAGAATTTAGTCATAGGAGGAGACCCTTTAGACTTTTTGGTACGGAAATGACACGACAGTAATGGAGCTTTCTAGAGATCATTTTTGGTGTCGTACAGGAGAAAGGTTGGAGAAGGGAAGGCCAGGTAGGAAGCTGTTGTAATTCATTCTTGACTGAATTGGTGATTAGTAGGGCAGCAGAGGGACCTCATCCAAGGGACATTTTGAAGGAAGGGGCAGTGGGACTTATAAAACCGCATGTTGCAAATGAAGGAGGAAGAAGAGTCAAGGAGAACATTCATATTTGGAAAAGAAATATGTATTGAATTTAACATTTACAAAGTATGTAAGCTTATATATATCATACTTGGTGCTTGGCCTTGAATGTCTGTATTCATCACTAGCCTTTATTCTTTTTTCTTTAACACTCTGGGTTAGGGCTATGTAATAGAACTTTCTGTGGTAATGGAAATATTCTACTGCATTGTCCAACATGGTAGCCATTAGTGCCATGTGGCCACCGAATACTTGAAGTGTGGATTGGTCAGCCAAAGAACTGACTTTTAAATTTTATTTACTTTAATTTAAATTGAAATAGCCACATGTGTCTAGTGTCTACTGTAATGGGTAGCACAGCTCCAGATAAATTCACTGCCTTTTATTCCTTTCTTCAACTTTGGCGTCTTTAAAGTTTCTGGCCTGGATACCTTACTCTCTGTTTGGAGCTGGAGAGAAGAAGGGAAGCCCTTGCCAACATCGTGTATTTGAATGACATGAGCCTGATGGAAGGGGACAATGGTATGTGAATACCAGTTGGTTACTCTTGGTTGTGGTGTTTTAGAAGTCACTTCAGACCTTTCAGTAAAGAAATTTGGTGAACATGTCAATGACCATGTATATAATTCAAGATAATGGTCCAATTTGTAGAGTCTTCTTTTTTTTTTTTTATCTGTACCACTTGATAATTCTAAAGTCATAATCAGGCATAAACTACAGGCAAGTTTTCTATTTAATGAGTGCCTGTTATGTGTTCGGCACCGTACTAGGTGCTTTTCCGATTGCTGTTTAAATGAGATGACAAACCCTTGATAGTTACTATTATTTTTATTCTACAGAAGTTACAACTAAGGCCCAGAGAAAGGACAGTTATGTAAGTTCCCCCAAATCATACAGCTGATGTAGCCGGTGGTGAGACGCCCGACCGACTATCTCTAAAGCCTGAGATCAGCTTCTTTCTGTATCGTGTTGGTTTTTTACGTGGCCAGAAGTCGGAGATCATTCAGATGAACTTAAAGTGGAGGAGCAGTCCGAGTTCCCCGAGCTTTTACCACTGTTTAGATACTTTTTAAAAACATTTAGTTTTTATCAACCCAAGAGAGATAAAATGGGCACACCGACACCGGAAGTCTGAGGGTCCTGCACTCAGAGAGCTGGCTTTGGTCTGCTTTGTTCGTCTCAGGGCAGAGACGCCAACAGCAAGACCTTAGGCCCCTCCATCCAGCAGTGTGACCTGCGGTCTTTTCCAGCCCTGCTGCCGTGGGACGGGAACGTAAGAACAGGACAAAGAAGCCTGTTGACTGGCAAGGGTTAGCTTCAGATGTCACAGCTGTAGCAAAAATACCGAGGTCGTCTGTGCTTCAGCACCGAACCAGAGGGCCAGGCGGTTCTGTAGGACTAGAGCTAGAGACGTGCATACACTTCTGAACAGTACCCAGAAGAGCTAAAATGTAAATGATTTATATTTTTAAAGTGACATGATGTTTATTATAGGAAAAAATACAAAATTCAGGGAGTATAAAGAAAATACCTTCCCTGCCCAGATAAAAGTGCTCTTGATATTTTGTTAATGTAAAATAATAGCTGTTTTTGCCCTTAGTGTATTAAATGGAGTCTTTTCTTGATACTTTTCTCTCCTAAGTCACATGAATCACTGCAAGTTCTGTTGATTTTCCTGCCAAAAATATATCTTCTGTCCCTCTACTTTCTTTTACTCCACCATCCCTCTGGTCCTAGCTACTTCTTTAGACTGCCGCCTTAACCTCATAATTGGTCATCTGGCTTCCATTCTTGCCCATTCTTTAATCCATTTTACTTACGGCAGCCAAAGCGGTTCTTTTAAACAAGAATCAGATCATGCGGCACCCTCTTTGAAACCCCTTATGTTGAACTCAGAATCAAACCCACATTCTTAAGATAGACCCTTGAGGCCCGGCCATGTCGTCTCGAGGCCTGGCCATGTCGTCTCGTTCTCACTACTCACTGTGGCCTTTGTGTACTATAGGCCTTTTTTGGTGTTCCTGAAATTCAAGTTTATTCCTATGTCAGTACACCCTCCATGTTTCCTTTGTCAGAAATGCAGGCTCCTTCACCCTCCATTCCCGACCTTCCCCACCCCGAGTCTGCGCTTCCGCGGGCCACATGCCCACACCCTCTGTCTGAGCTCGTCTCTCCTCTTTCCACTCTGCTTCAAGGTCACTTCCTCACAGAACCCTTCTCAGATTCTCCAGAAACACCTACCATTCTCTCTAATGGCTCTTTCATCTTTTATAGCACTGTAACTATGTAAGTACAGTATGTTTATGCGTTCATCTAAATTCTATCTCCTTTACTGCAAGTTTCATAAGAGTTCCTTATTGCATATCCAGTGCCCAGCATAGAACGACTCTGCCCTGGGTAAATATTACTGAGTCAGTGAAATATGGAAGTTCATTTTATGGTGTTTCCTTATCACGAACTATTTATTCAGCAGAGGTACAGAAAACCAACTTTGTGTTAGGTGGTGAGATTATATTCTCTAATATTTGTATGTTTTGCTGGGACCTGTTTTCACAAACTGTTGAGACTCTCCTGTATGCAGGCAGAGTGCCAAGAGCAGCCAGAGCCAATATTTCTGTGTGTCTGTGCAGGCTGGACCCCAGAGACCGCGGAGGAGTGGAAGCTTCTCCTTCACCTTGTACAGAACAAGAACACAAAGCCAGTGCCCCAGAAGTCAGCAAATGGGAACTTCAGTGATGGGCCTTCCCCCGTCAACGTGGAGAATGTGGCACTGCTCTTAGCAAAGGCCATGGGTCCAGATCGGGCCTGGTCACTGCTACAGGAGTGCGGTTTGACTCTCGAGCTGTCTGAGAGGTTCACCAGAACCTGCGACATCCTAAGGATTGCTGAGAAAAGGCAGAGGTAGTAACTGTTTGTCACACCCTCTGCATAGGTGCTTGGGAAGTGTAGAACCCCAAGATTTTCAGAGGTGGACGGGACTAGAGAGATCATCTGGGCCCAGCCCCTCACAGTTGAGGGGACTGAGACTCACCTGTTGATTAAGGGAAGCGGCTTAGGAAATAGTTTTTCACAGTCATGACCAAGACACTGTTTGGATTAATGTGAATGAATACCCAAACCTGAGGTGTACTCAGTTCTTTAAGAATATTACTGGTACCAAATACCTCACTGTCTCAGTCACGTTCTGGTAAAGTACAGATAGCATTAAATGAACCATCTTAGCCATTTTCAGGTGCTTGGTCCAGAAGTGCTATGTGCACCCATGTCATTGTGCAGCCCAGTTCCAGAGCTCTTTCATCTCGCCAAACTCTCTGCCCAGTAAACAACAGCTCCTCTTGTCCCCTCCACCCAGCCCTGGGCAACCCGCATTCTACTACGTCTTTGTGATTTTGAGTATTCTCTGTACCTCACTGAGGTAGAATCATAAAGTATTTGCCTTTTTGTGACTGGCTCATTTCATTTAGCATAATAGCCTCAAGGTTTATCCAGTTGAGCATGGGCCTGCGAACCAAAGGATCGTGGTTCGATTCCCAGTCAGGGCACATGCCTGGGTTGCAGGCCAGTTCCCTGCAGGGGACGCACAAGAGGCAACCACACGTTGATATTTCTCTCCCTCTCTCCTTCCCTTCCACTCTAAAAATAAATAAATAAAATCTTTAAAATTTTTTTTAAAATACACTGTAAAAATAATTTACCTCCTTTTTAAACTGAATGATGTCGCACTGTGTGCGTGCTTTGTTCGTCCATCCACTGGTCAGTGGGCTTCCACCTCCTGTCTGTTGTGAGTAGTGCTCCTGTGAACGTGGCTGTGCAGATGTCTCTTTGAGACCCTGCTCTCAGCTCTTTGGGAAATATGTGCCCAAAAGTGGAATTGCTGGAGCATTTGGTAATTTCATTTTTAATTTTTCGAGGAACTACTATACTGGTTTCCATAGAGATTATACCATTTTGCTTCCGTACCAATCATACATGAGGATTCTAATTTCTCCACATCGCTAGTTATTTGGTGTGTCTTTGGTGTTTTTTTATGATAGTTATCCTAATGGATGTTAGGTGGTATCTCATTGTTGTTCTTATTTGCATTTCTCCAATGATTAGTGATGGTGAGCATCTTTTTAATATGCTTGTTGGCCATTTGTGTATGTATCATCTTGGAGAAATGCCTATTCAAATTTTTTTGCCTATTTTCAGTCAAACTTTTCGTTGGATGTTGTTGTATGAGTTCTTTATGTACTCGTATATTCACCCATTATCAGATACGTGATTTGCAAATATTTTCTCTTATTCTGTAGGACAGTATGCATTTTCCCTCTATTGTTTTTTTATTTTTTATTTTATTTTTTAAAGATTTCATTCATTCATTCATTCATTCATTCATTTATAGAGAGAGGGAGGGAGGAGAAAGGAGAGGGAGAGAAACATTGATATGAGAGAGAAACACCGATCAGTTGCCTCTTGTATGCCCCCAACTGGGGACCTGGCCCGCAACCCAGGCATGTGCCCTGACTGGGAATGGAACCTGTGACCTTTCAGTTTGGCCAGAGCTCAGTCCACTGAGCCACACCAGCCAGGTATGTTTTTAAAATATATATAATTTTTACTTTTTATTTTTTAAGTTATTATTATTTTTTAACCCTTGCCCAAGGATATATTTTTAAATTGATTTTTACAGAGAGGGAATTTGAGAGAGAGGATTTGAGAGATAGAGAAACGTCAGTCAGCTGCCTCCCATATGTGCCCTGACTGGGGATTGAACCCACAACCTTTTGGTGTACAGGACAGTGCTCCAACCAACTGAGCCACCTAACCAAGGTTAATTGTGTCTTTTGTGTAGAGTTGTAGCCCAACAAACACAGGTCTGGGTGCCTGCTGCTTTGAAGGCCAATACTTGAGAGGCGGGTGCTCCTGTAAAAGTGGTTATATTCAGGTGCTGGCAACCTGAAATATGAGGGACTCTCATCTCAAACCCCATCTTAACATCTCTGTGTGCACGCTGGATTTTTATAGGGAGGGAGAGAGAGAAGGGGACAAGGGGATAGAGAGACAGGGGAAGAGGCTGTGGAAGTGCAGACAGTGTCCTCGCTGGTCCCCATACGGATCTTTAACATCAGCTTCCTGGAGCTGGTCAGTGCCCCCCCAAAATTCCTGCAGTTGGGCTGTCTGCGTCACCCAGAGTCATAGCCACTGCCCTTTCTTGTACAAACAGGGCCTGGAACTGCTGGCACTTGCAGTATATGCTTACAAAGAAACTGTCAGTATGTGAGTGCTTCTTGTCAGTGTGTTAGTACATTTTATGTGTTCTGATTCCATTTCATGGTGAGTCAGAGTAGTATAAAGTTTTTATTCCCTGTTGCAGAGTCAGTCAGCTTTTTGAATCCTCTCATTATTTGTGGTTTTAAAAGGGTTTTTTTTGGTAAAGAATGAACAATGAGAACTAAATTTACTTGTTTCTTTCTTTTTTCTTTTTGGATTTCAGAGCCTTGATACAAAGCATGCTTGAGAAATGTGATCGGTTCCTCTGGTCTCAGCAGGCCTAGTGGAAGAAGACTGAACAGGGTGTCATGACATTTTCAGGAGAACGGAATCATGCTCCTGGATCTTCTGAATGCACGTGTTATTGGAGGAAAGGCACTTCCTGAAGACCTTGCCACCTTATTGGGGATACTTTGCCCAGTGTCTATAACCTCCGCGTTTATGGCTTCTCTGTGGCCTCAGTGTTTCTCTACCAAAGTTGACCTTCGAAAGGAATCAGCCCTTGTTTACTGCCGTGAAGTGTTCTGGATACGGAACGTGAGCATTCACAGGTCTGCAGTCCTTACTCTGACCAGCAGTGTTACTTCTTCCTTCCTTGCTTGTGGGGTTGGAGGGGTGGAAATTTCTCATTGTGGCCACATGGAGACAGATAATGTAACTGACATTACACTATCAGGAGTTGAATTCTTTTTATATCTTGTCTGGGGCAATTGAGAAATTACTGAAATATGACCAGGTGTAATGGAATTAACACACAAAATAAGTAGAACACAGAAGACTGAAATTAGATGTTTAAATGAAATAGCCCCATGTTTAAATTGAGCTAATTTAAATATGTATTTTTTCCAGTGTTTGACATTTTCTAACCTGAACCCGTATCCAACTGACTAACTCATTACCAAAAATGTTTTATCTCTAATCTTTCCTAAACAGAGAGTAGTTCAAAGAAATCATGCACTTTTAGAAATTATTTTTAAAAGTTACAATAAAGGAAGTCTAAGTACTAATAAAGATTGAAGCAAATGCTTGTATTATTATTTTTTAAAGATTTTATTTATTTATTTTTAGAGAGAGGGGAGGGGAATGAGAGGGAGAGAAACATTGATGTGAAAGAAAAACATTGATTGGTTGCCTCTCATACGTGCCCCGACTGAACCTGCTGCCCAGGTATGCGCCCCGACAGGGAATCAAACTGGCGACCTTTTGCTTTGTCCAGCCATGCCCGACCAACTGAGCCACACCAGTCAGGGCAGTGCTTGTATATTTAAGCCAAGTACTAGATCGCCGTTTTTCAGGCTCCTGTACACTTACATAGCATGTGAAATATGATCGAAGTTTTTGTTTGAATAGCATATGGACACAGAGTTTATTGTGAGCGGCTTGCAGTGAGGTGTGGGGTAGACTTGTGTAAGCAAAGTGTCGGCTACATTGAACGATTTTTTTTCTATTTATAACACAGCCAGAGATCTATAGACAAATTGCTATCATGCTTTCACGTGACATTTGTGTATGTTACATAACCTGATAGATTAAAAAAATTGTCAGAGAAAGGAGGGTTCACAACGCTTGTTAGAATTTTGGGAAACCTGACTGAGGCTGGTCAACAATGTGTGGCGGCGGCAGGTGTGGTGGTGGTGGTGGTGGTGTCTGTGTGTGTGAGTGATTTCTCCGTCCTAAGCAACTCCCCACCAGTTTGGCTCTCCTACAATTCAAATCAATTCTTACACTATCTACTTGGTTAAGGGTTGTTAAACCAAAACCTTGATGGCCAAAAGCTTTTCTAAGAAATAGGGTTTATTGAGCCATATGCTAGTCAGAAAAAGGACCAGGCCCAGGACGGGATGGAGATGAACATTGGTCTTTGTATGCTTTTTTTTTTAGGATTTCATTTATTTATTTTTAGAGAGATGGGAAAGGGAGGGAGAGAAACATTGATGCGTAGTTGCCTCTCGCACACCCCCAACAGGGCGCCTGGCCAGCAACCCAGGCGTGTGCCCTGACTGGGAATCAAACTGGCGACCCTGTGGTCCGCAGGCTGCCACTCAATCCACTGAGCTATTGCAGCCAGGGCTATCTGTAGGCTTTTTATATAATGGTTTGGGGAAGGAAGATGCAAGTTGTTTTGAAAGAATTTACACTGGCTACAGAAAACCGGGGTGGGAAAAGTGTGGGCAGTTCTGGGATGGGTGTGCAGTCCTTCAGGAAGAATTGTGTACTTCTGCTGGATTGGCTGTGCACAACAGTGGTGTGGTGGTGTGCAGTGGTGTGTGGTGTGGTGCAGTGTGGTGGTGGCAGTCCGCAGGAAGTTGATTCAGAGTTTCAGTGCACATTCAGGACTGTGAGTAGTCTTTGGTTAGTCTCTGCTTACAGCTCTTCACTGAGTAACGCCAGTTGTCTTTTTTGCCCACTCTCAGGCCAACTGTAATTTAATTGCGATATCTCAGAATTTCTCTCGTCAGTGCTTAGTTCCATAAGTCTGCCCTCCACTTAGACATCAGTTGCAAGTCCAGGTTAATTGTGCTTCTGACTGGCTATGAAACAGCAGTTCCCTCCCACAGTTCCCTCCTCGGTTTAATTCATTTGCTAGAGTGGCCCCCAGAGCTCGTAGGAACATTCTACTTGCGAGATTAGCAGTTTATTATGAAGAGATAGAGTGAGGCGCAGCCAGATGGAAGAGATGCGAAGGACCAGGTGCGGGGAGAGTGCTCAGGGCTCCCTTGCCCTCACTGAGCTCCACGCTCCCTGAATCTCCACACGTTCACCAAACTGGAAGCTTTGAACCCAGTCCTTTAGGTTTTTATGAAGGCTTAATTACACAGGCACAAATGATAAAATCATTTGGCTGCTGGAGATTAAACAGTCTCCAGCCCCTCTCCTGTCTCTGAAGGTGGGGTGCGGGGTGGGGCGAGGCTGAAAGCTGCAGCCCTCTTAGTGAGGTGGTTGGCAACCGGCCCCCAATCTAGGTGCAGTCCAAAGTCACCTCCTTAACACGAAAAAGCAACCTCTTCCTCGCTCCTTGCCTAGGAAATTTTGAGTGTTTTAGGAGCTCAGTTTCAGATACTGGAACCAAGACCAAATACACATTTCTCCTTACAAATAAACATCACACCTTCCCTCTGGCATCAGCTGGATTGCGGATTGTGCTAATGTGAGTCTGTACTAAGGTAAAGAGCGACAGCCTGCCCTTCACTCAGCTTTTGTCCTTACACAGTGACAGTCCCAAACACTGCCCTGAGGAGACCTCAGGAGAAGCAGACAGCCCGACCTGGCACAGCTGGGCAGTCCTTTCCCAGCAGATGTTTCTAGGGCATATTGCAGCAATCCTCACTTACCAGAAGGGCACAGAGAGAAATTTCTAGCATTTAAAAATATGTCATCAGAATTCATTTTCCAAGGCAAATAAACCAAAAACAACAACAACGGAAAAAACACTTCAGCTAAATATTTAAGTTTAACATCTACTTGGATACTAAGCAGGGTTTCCAAATACAGCTTATATCTGTGACTGCCCTAAAAAAGCAAGACAGACTGTGATTCACGGTTGCCCTACTTTTACTTTCATTTATACTCTTCACCGTTGTTTAACAGGGCTGCAGGGCAGCATAGTCGGGGAGACCTTGGGTTCTGGGGCTGATTGTCTGCCTTCAAATGTCTGCTCTGTCTTTTTCTTAACCAGACTTCGGGAAGTTATTTTGTTTCTCTCAGTTTCAGTTTCTTCATCTATAAAATGGGGATAATATGAGCACCCACTGGAGGTGTTGTGAGGAATAAATGAGAGAATGAATGTGAAGCATGTAGCTCAGTGATCGGCACATAGAAAGAGCGAGGTCAGAGCTACCTCATAGTGACCATTAAAGGAGACTGAACTCTAGGGCATCGTGCCCGTGTCGTGCGGGACGGGTGATAAATGTTGGCTGTTGTTTGAAAGATTAGAATATCTTGGTTTTACCCAGTAGTGATCAGACCATGTAAATTGTTTTACGTGATTCAGAGAAAGTGGGAAGATAAAAACTGAAGTTAATAACTTTTCTTGCACGTATGAAATTTGTCACTGCCCTGGTCAAGGCTCAAAACTTGTAACCATCCTTGCCTCTTCCTTCTAAACCCTCACTGCTGTCAAAGAGAAAAACGCAAGCCCATGTCACAGGGGTTCAGCAAACATGCCACACCGAGGGTCAGCGGAGCTGCAGAGTGGTGGCTGAGAGTAGCTCTGATGCCTTAATTTTGACCATATCTCTTCATGAAGCTGAGAGTCCGGTCAAAAGAGGGGACTGTTAAAGAGAAACCTGCAGGCTCAACGTGGCATCACTTGTGCTAAAAGCACATGATACCAAACCTAGATGTAAAAACTGACCAAATTTGACTTTCAACCTTTCCCAGAAATGTAATGTTAATCAAGTAGTCTGGAATTTTCTGGTCAACACCATCTGCATCATACAAACCCTTCTTGATAGCTTCCCCTAAAAAGGACGTCCTGGTCTCCTCACAACTCATTTGAATGTTGCATTATTTTCTAAAAGCCTCACCTGAGGATGTGTTTACTGACTTTAGAGAGAGAGGAAGGGGGTGGGGGAGAGAGAGAAAGCAAAAAACGTTGATGTGAGAGAGAAACATAGATCGGTTACCTCCTGTACGCACTCCAACTGGGGATCGAACCTGCAACCTTTTTGGTGTACGGGATGGCACTCCAATCAAAAGAGCCACCCGGCCAGGGCATGATTTTGTTTTTTAACACTGCCAATGACTCTGTAAATTCTCTCAATTCTATGTGGTGGTGGTGGTGGTGGTTTGCATTGGTCATTTTTTCTGTCATTACCACCCACATTCCCGTCACTTCTTACCGAGACAGCTACAGCAGTCTTAAGACCTTTCTTCCCTGCTAAGCGCTGCCTTCCCCCCACCACCTGGCAGTCTTAGCACATGAACACGTAAGCAACCGTAGGCCTCCTCCAGTCCGCTGCGTCACAGACCACTACACATCAGCATCACCGCGGGTGCTTCTGGAGAACACGGGTGTCAGGGATCCTGCCCATACCTGGCACCTGCACACCTAGGAACGAATTTAACCTGCCGCAACTTGCCTCCCAGCCCCGTGTTGTTCCCAGGTGTGGATTTGGAGAGTTATCCTTATTTATAGATAAACTGAGGCCCCCAAGAACGAGCGCTGGTCTTGGTCTCACGGGAAGTTGATTGGAGATTCACCGTGAGAATCCTGGTCCTGTTGAGGCCCAGCCTTGGCCACGCCTCTTCCCTATCAGAAACCTTCAGCGGCTCCCTCTGCCTTCAGAGGAAACCCCAGTCCTGGAGCTTGGCACTTGAATCCCTCTGTGACCTGTTTCCAAATGCAGTTTCTCAATTTCAGAGCCCAGATTTGTCCCTCATCTGGGGTTCTCCGTTTCTGGACCCACCCTGCGCCTGGCCCTCTGGCTGTGGCCCTGCTCAACCCTGACATGTCTTTCGCCCCCGCGCCCACCTGCTGAAATTCTGCCAGGGTCGGAGCCTTCACTTTCTGCATGTCAAGGATTTTTTTAAACTGTAAAATACAGATCACATTAAATTCACCCTTTTAACCCTTTTGTGGCAGAACAGGGGGCTGAAATCTTTACTCCAGTCGGGAATAGTAGCTTCACAGTGAGGTCAGAGCCACGACCAGCCCTTCCCACCCTTTGATTAGAAGAAATCCGGACACCAGTCAACTTGCTGAAGAACAACACAGACTTACAATACTGAGCTGCTGTGCCAAGATGACACGCTGGGCATTTCCAGTGCACCCTGGTCTGTGGGCCAGACAGAACAGTGGGGCCTGGGCAGTTCCCACTGGGCAGTTCTTCCAGAGGGCTAGGAAAAACAGGAACCAGCACAGCCCTGTGCTAAGTGAGACTGTTTTTCCCGTTTGTGGCTTCTGTCTTGGCCAGGTAATACATCATTCCTGATGGATGACTCTGAATCTGCACATTCAGTTACTATATTCCTCTTGTGATCTAGGCCCATTTGTATCTGAGATTAGCAGGCGAAGCCTGGCTTTAGAGACAGAGTCTCAGTGTTAATTCTCAGGCTCTGGAGCTTCTAGTAAATGGCCCATTTCAGAGCCTGAGGTCTGTGCGTCATGCAGAGGCCCCAGCGTGGCTGAGCCCTGTGCTTGGCTTAATGCCTTGCTTTCAGCATGTTGGCATTTTTAACAACATCCGAACAAAGGTCCCCACATCTTTTCTTTACCCTGGTGCCCACTGCCCACACATTCTGTAATGGGTCCTGGCTGCCACGGTGGAGCTGAGGCGCAGCCCGAGATGCTGCATTTCGGGCAGGGTCCCAGGTGGTGCTGAGCTTCTGGTGCCCGGGTCACCCTCTGAGTAGGAAGGTCAGTCTGAATTTTGGGGGAGCAAAAACTCGGAAGGGATCTGAAAGTCAGTGCAGAGCTCAGGCCCTGGTGAGGAAATGACTCACCACGAATTATTTTGTGAGACATAAATTTTTGTGTTTTTTAAGCTTATGTATTTTTATACCAATTTAAAGGCAGTTAGGCACTTTCTACTGTACTCGGTTGGTTTAGACTTGAATAATTTCGGAGAAATGGCTTCCTGTGAGGTGAGCCCAGGAACTGGGCTCCAGCTGGGTCAGACGGCTCTCTGGTCCCCCCTCCAATGCTAGGGGTGCCGACTGGAACAGCCTTCACGATCTGGGCATTAGAGTTGAGTTTGGAGTCTGAGGAGAAGACACGCAGACTTCCGGTCTAGCCCAGGCAGTGCGGCCCGGGCTACTAGAGTCCGACTTTGACGTTGGGGGCCAAACTCTAGTCAACGAAAAGGCGCTGGTCACTGCTCTCGGAACTTCCCCATTGATGGCCGTGTGGCTTGTATTGTCCTTGAATCCTCTAATTGTAGGGGCCATCATATTAGCCGAATTTTACTCCAGCTTCTAACAAACCACTCATTTTTGTAAGAAAACAAAAACAAGTCATTGTAAGCAAAATATTACATGGTGAGTAACAGATACAGTCGTGCTGTGCGGATTGCCACCGTGTCCCTGAACCCATCAAAGCCCCGTAGTGTTTCCAGAGCGTTGCAGAGCACTGGGCTCCAGATCGCGCTCCTCCGCAGTGGCGCTCTCCGTGTGGGGTCTCCAGGGTCATGGCGATGTGCTTCACGAGTCTGTGGGATTTACATTTCTCTGTGCTTCCCAGTTGTCTCCACCCTTCTCCCCTCTTGGCTCACCAGTGTATATTCCTCTTCTCTTTTTCACTCTCTGCCTGAGAGTCCACCAGTCTTTCCACTCCTGAGTGAATTTACTGTGTCCACACGTCGGGGAGGCACGTTTTCCGCACACTTCAGAAAGGCACAGGGCGTGCGGTGTATCAGACAAGGTCCGTGCACCCCGTCAGAACGCCCGGGCCCTCATCTTTCCCCAGCGGTGAGTTCCACGTGGGCTTTGATGCTTTTCATGCAGGTGCAGCTTTGAGTCTGCCCCGTGACCTCAAAGGTCATGCCCCAGGGAAACTCCCGGGTCCCTCACACGTGCACAGCGATGAAGTGTAAGAGAAGGAACATTCGAGGGCTCACCCTTGACAATGGGGATGGAAGCGCGTGGAGAGGTGCTTTCATCTGACTCCTGGGGATAGTGCCGAGTCACTTGTTACCGTACTCCTCAGGAGGTTGCAGCTCCAGCCCTGAGCGGCTGTTGCTCACGGCTGGCCCTATCATACGTCTTCATAGTGGCCTTGTTCTTGCCCTGTGTTACTCCGCGGGCTCTCACTACAGCAAATGAGCTATGGCAATGGGCCCGCGCTTAGGGAACTCACTGATGTTGAGGCAGCAGACAGCATAGGAACTCTGATCCATAGTTACTGCTGTTACCCGCCAGCAGCTAGCATCCTGGTTGCCAGGAAACACCTTTTATCACTTAGGTAGAATGAATAGTAAACCAAGGCAGGGAGCGGGAGGGAGACATGTCTCAGCCGCTAACTCAGCAGTCTTGAGCCTGGTCCAGTAATATTGCCAGGTGTTCCAACATCACAAGAAACACTATGTTAGCAAGGAAGGAGGGAAGTCCCTGAAATTCTATGTAGTGTTTCCACTGTCTGGGAAAGACAGCCTGAAACAATGCTTTCATCCCAAGGCCTGAAATGCCAGAGGGTCCACAGTGCCCAAGGAAGCAGCCCATAAATAACTTGGGGTAACTGCCTCAACTTTAATTAACTGCCTCCTGCCACGTATCTATTTTACAAGATGAACAAATTGGGTCTGGAGTAAGATAAGGGTTCGGGCTAACAGACCCCCGCACATACCTATTTGGGTAGCCACATCCCCTGCCCTGGGAAAGCTGGCACCACATCTACCCATTAATCAATATGTAACTTTTTACTCCCATTCTGCCAACTATATAAGTCCTCAGAACAAAGGACTCACTCTCTGGGCACTTGGGGCGCTCTTGGCTCTCTGGAAACCCAGCCTCGGGCCACCTGGGGGCTTGCCCCTGGTCTTCAGCTGTTCTTACTTTTGCCGCCCTGCTTTGCCCTGAACCTTTGCCTTTCACCTGCCGTGCCCACCCCCTGACTCTAGCTAGGCCCATTATCTCCCATGGGAATGGATCGCTAATAAACTGATTGCATGCTGATAGATTTGCCGATCTGTAATTCTTTAGATACATCAGCGTGAAGAACCAGGTCTCTCCCATCAACAGGGTGGCCGTGGAAAACCAGCTCTGAGCGGATAGGGTGAGGATGATTTCACAGGTGTGGGTGAAGGGCTGGCGGGGGCCTGAACTGCTGAGAATGTGGGGCATGGGCCACTGGGAAGTTTCTTCTAGGAGCAGAATTTTTATCGGAATCTGAATTCAAGGACAGCGGGAGTCAAGATGTGAGAAAAATGTGAGAGCCATGCCTCAGGGAGAATGAAAGGCACTGGTTACAGGTGGCAGCAGGGTAGGGGCTGGTGTGGTGGAGCCCAAGACACCACTTGCCTGAACTTCTGGGATTCGGCTCCCAAACATGATTGGAAAGGGACCACTGAGGGACGAGGCTTGCATGCAGAGCTGGGGACAGGACACACTGACTGAGGAGTGAGGAATGGCCTGGGAACAGCACCAGAATAACTGGAGAGGCCTCGGCATGATCAAGGTGAGAAGTGTGGGGAGGTGCACATCTAGTCTGCCTTGCTGTGCATTTCAGAGAGGAGAGCCCATGTGGGTGGCCCGGCCCTAGAAGACCACTTTTATCGGGTGGGGCCAGTCAGGAGAGAGAAAGCAGTCAGTAATTTGAAGAGGGAGGGATTACCATAAAGAATTACTAACTAGTAACTGGAGATAGGCTTCTAAGGGATAAGAAATACAGGATTAAACCACAGGGCTGAGATTTAGATCTTGGCAGAAAGGGAGTGCACACTGATGGCGGAAGAATTTGCCAGTGTCACTAGCCGAAGTCGACAAGAAGAAACCAGAAGGTCCTGGAGTGAGCTAGTCTGGTTAGGGGAAGGTTTGGTGCAGAGTGTCTGCCCTTCGTGACACTGAGATTGTGTCCCCTGCACACCAACAGGTGGGCACAGGCTCTGCCTTCATGTGGGTGTCCATCCATCACCCCTTGGTATCGGACAGGCAGTACTTCCACCAAAGAATTAAACACACTTTTAATTATTCAAACTTGTAAGCATCTATTACACATCCATTAGGTGTGCTCTATCAGAAAATGGGGGTGTAGCACTCAATGACTCGGTGTCCCAGCCCTGAGGGAGCTCACAGCCCCGGTCCTGGGAACACAGAGGAGTCAGTACTTCTTGGGCAGGCCAGCAGGTCTGAAGTGATTGGGGTCTTTGCCACTCCGGCCCCATCGGTTGGCTCTCTGGTCAGCCCTCGAGTCCTCCACTCCGTGGCCGCTGTCTCCATACTTGAAAAGGTCTGTGACTCTCTGAGACTGCTCTCTGGCATCGCTGGAATGGAGGAGGGCAGGTAGGAGGTGAATCAGGGGCTGACGACAAACAGCCCCACCTCCCCACTCTCCCCTGTGCAAGGGATGGGTGACT
>PVKM010008230.1:0-39413 GCA_004027735.1 Carollia perspicillata
TGAGGTGGAATGGAGATAAAGTATATGAAAAGTGTTTCATGAATTCTAAAACCACACCAGAGCAATGGATTCTACTTTGTAGGGGCAACTGCTCTTACTATTCGCAATGAAAAGAGTGCATACAACCTCTTCCCACTAGGCATTTCGTTTGAGGATCTAAATAGAGTATTAATAGAGGAGGAAATGATCAACTTCTTTAGGCCGGCTCCCTGGAGGCAGCAATTACCAAGAACAATTAAGCAGAGGTTTTAGCCCAATAGCCAGGAAGTTCTGACTCACAGCTGCTCACTGTCTCTGATGTGGATTCTGCTGATGGCTTGGGAGAGAGGAGGATTACCGGGCAGTCTCCATCCGGGACTGGGATATCAAAAGCTGCAGCTTTTAAAACCTTGAGCCACAACACTCACTGGCCCATGCTGAGCTCAGGCAGGTGGCTTCATTTGCATCTCATGAATCATGGAACTCTGCAGGGAGTGAACTTGAATACTTTAACACCCCCAGTCAGGGGTAGATAGCCAGGGGAGCTCAGTTTCTAAATGTAGTTCCCCAAAACTGAATTATCTACCATGCACCAGGCACGATATACCATACTTGACTCCTGGAATTATTACCCTATTAAGGTTACAGTGCAAAGGTAAGTTACTGTCTGTGGCTCCCCAGTGAGAGGGACTTCATGAAAACGTAGCACATCACTAAGGAAATAAAGAGGTCCAGAGACTCCTTTTTCTTCTGAAGCATGTTAACTGCTTCAAATGTGTTTTGCGATGTTAGTAAGTGTTGTGTGATATTAAACCAGGGAGTTTTCCTGTGGGACTCATTGAAGACTTAGGGCACATATGAGTGTCACTACTGCTGAAAAAGCCATGATGTCCTTCAGGAAGCCATGTGATGAAGACAATAGCATGTTGGAGAGCTGATGGGACAACATGTGTTCACATGACTTATAGTGATTTACAGCCATTGTATTGGGTTCTCCAGAGAAACAGAATCAATAGGCTATAGAGAGAGATTTATTAGAAGAAACTGGCTCCTGCAATTTAGAGACTGAGAAGTCCCACAATCTGACAGCTGCAGGCTTGAGACTCAAGACACCTAGTATTGTAATTTTGTCTGAGTCCAAAGGTATGAGAACCAGGGGAACCGATGATGTAGGTTTCAGTCCAGGTCTGATGGCCTGAGACCCAGGAGGGCGAAGGGCAGGAGAAGATGGAGGTCCCAGCTCAAAGCAATCAGGCAGGAAGGAACAAAGGTCTCATTCCTCTGCCTTTGTTCTATTCAGGCCTTCCATGGGTTGTAAGGTGCCCACCTACAGTGGAGAGGGAAACTTGGTGAATCTACCAGTTCAAGTCCCAGTCTCGTCCAGAAACATCCTCATAGACACAGAAATAATTTTGTGTCAAAAAACCTATCATTGCCATCGATAAGCAACCCTGCCACTTTCTGATCACAGTGATGGTGATAACACCTGGCTGTCTCTCAATCCTTTTCTGTGGCCCCCTCCCACCTGCTGTTCCTCTCTCATTGTCTTAGCTATCCAAGATCATGCCTTTTTAGACCCCAGTCTCAGACTCCCTTCCAGCCTGGCTGATCCTCAGTTAGTTGCCCCTTGATATAATTAATTATTTTTCCAATTCTTTTTTAAGGCATCTGTTCTCTATACACCTTATCATCTATATCTTGCTTCCTGTAGGGATTTTTCTGTTTGTTTTTCAATAGACTTTTTTCAAAAACTCCTGCCCCATGCAAATCAAATCCTTTGATTTAAAAGCTATTGTTTCTGATAGGGCCATTGAGAGCTTATATTAGAAATCAAAAACTGAATATATTTTCCTTTGCATTACTGGCATAGTAATTTAATTCCTCTAGAGTTTTGTCATCTAGTACATAAGAAAACACTCAATGTGCTTGCTGTTATGAACTGATATCATTATTACTGATGAAAGACCTGACAAGTACCTAAGACTAGTGGCAACGCATAAACTCAGATTTATTGGTTCTAAGTTTAGCAACCACTTAAATAGAAAATGATTGTTTTTAAAGTAGTTTGTCAGAGGTTTGCTACGTGGACTAGAGGAAATAGAGAATCAAAGGAGGCATTGTCATATGGTGCGTAACATAGAAGAGTGTTATGTAACAGATGTTCAGTAAATGTGGGACAAATACATGAACTTGTGCTAATGGAAGAGAAATACTACTAAAACTAATACTCAGTAAGTAGATGTAGAAATGGAAATATTTTAGACTAGTATAAGAGAAAAAGCAAATTTCAGTTTTACATTATCACAGACATACACACCAACCCACACAAATACAAGAACAATGGCTTCATTACAGACCATCAGTTCTTACTGTCATAAGCACGTAAATAAAAACTGAAAAAGACAAAAAATGAAGGAAAGATAAAGGGGAAAAATAGAACAGGAAAGAATGAAGAAGGAGAGAAGTAAAAGTAAAGAAATGAAAAAAATAATGAAATTGAATAATTGCTTAGGAAAGTCTAAGAAAACAAAATATTAGAATTGTACTGATTAAAATATTTCTAAATTGTACAGATCATCTATTTATACGAGTGCCTCCTCTTGTCTTCTGGACTACAGGCTCCTTAAAGGCAGGCAGTAGCTTTCCTGGGTTGGTCGTTACAGCTTCCTTAATGTGTCACATAGACTATACACTTAAACTGAAAGAGAGAATAAATAAAGGAATACAGAAGTACTTGATTAAATAATGAATGCATGAAAAGTAACAGATTACAAAATATAAAGAATCAATTTTCTTAATTTAAAAATAAGCTATTACCAAGCTGGGATAGGCACACGAGGAGGGCTGGGCACCTCTTAGATATGGTCTGAACGCCTTCCTCAAAGTTCGCCATCTCAAAAAATATGTACTTTACTGCCCATCAGAAAGCCTCAAGTTCCCTATTATAATGTATTGCATTGGCCTCAAGGGCTCTTCTGCCTTTAAGGGCTGCCGTTTAAATATTAGGCATCTGTAGGATGTATAAAATGAGAAGCTGTTATCAGCTGAAACCTCACTGAGAATTAGTTGATGGTTGTTTGTTGGAAAGGTGTGTGCCTAGAAAGAAAAGGAAAGGACCTAAATTAGCTGAACATTTAGTGTGTCAGGTGTTTTACATCTACTGTCTCCATCAATCCTGAAACAAAACAGAACAAAAGCATTACATTGTGGTTATTACAACTGGTTTTACAGAGAGGAATCAAGATTGTAGAAGTTACATCACCAGCCTGAGGCCACTCTGCCAGGAAGGAGCAGAGCTGGAATTTGACTGGAAATTTGTCGGGCTCCTTCCTTTCACTAGGCAGTGCCCTCTGTTAAAGGCCAGGAGGAAGTTTCAGGTCCTGAAGAACAATAATTTTATTCAGTGTTGCACATATTGCGACACTTCCCAGCTTCCTTTTCTGAAAGGCAACTAACAATTTGTATTAGTTTTCTAGAGCTGATGTGTAACAAAGTACCACAAACAGGGAAGCTTAAAACAACATACATTTATTGGTTCAAATTTTTGGAGGTTAGAAGTTCAAAATCAAGGTGTTGGCCAGGCCATACTCCCTCTGGAGCTTCTAGGAAATAATTCTTTTGCATCTTCTAGTGTTTAATAGCCCCAAGGCTTTCTTGATTTGTGATTTGTGATAACGTAACTCCAATCTCTGCTTCCATCTTCACGTGGCCATAACCTCTCTGTCTCTCTTTGCCTTCACATGGTGTTCTGTATCTGTTTTTTTTTTTTCTTGCAAGAATACCAGTCATATCAGATTAAAGTTCACCAAATCAATATGTCATCATTTCAGCCAGATTGCATATACAAAGAACCTATTTCCAAATCAGGTCACTTTCACAGGTATGGAGATTAGGTCCTCAGCATATCTTTTGGGAGTTGATGGGGTTCAGAGCAGGCCATACCAAAATGTGTCACTTTGGCATATTGATTATTTGTGTTAGTGGCAATGTTGGTTCTTGACTTGAGGCAGGAAAAGTTTCAGACTGAGTCCAGATCATTTTGAGAGTATGTTTATTAAAACTGGGGACAATGAAACAAAGGAGGTGCTCAAGAATAGAAGAAGCAAGATCAGAGTGAGCATAAGCAGAGGTACCGTGGCCCTTTGGAAGGAAAGTTGCCAAGACAGAAGAAATGAGACAGCTGGGTTGTGTGGAGTCAGGAAGCGATTTACAGAAATAAAAGCAGGGCCCTTGGAGACAGGTCCAGGAGGTTGGGCTGAGAAGAGCTGCTCCCCTGGTTATAAGTCTCCTGGAAACTTTAGAACTTAGGAGAAAGAGAAGCAAACATATGCACCTGAAGAAAGAAGGAGGGGAAAGGCTCAGGCATGCTCTAGAGAGAGTGCAAGAGCCCTGGGCCTTTTATCTTAAGGGTTTTTATCTCTTTTCTAAAAGGAAAAATTTAGGCGTGTTCTCAGGGGAGGGGGATCTCAATAGAATATTCATCAGCTTTCCAGGTGTGTCCTTTCAGGGTCCTGGTCTCCACTGATGATTGGTCAGTGCTAAGGTTGGAGGTTATTAGTCATCGCATCTGGTCCTGGTGTCAGCCATGGCCTCACTGCATCTAGTTTTGCTGCTTTTCTGAGCCTGGAACACAACAGAACAGATACTTAGATGTTATGTCTAGTTTAACCCAAACTCTGTCTCTGTGGTCAACACACCTGAGACTTGAGGCTTTATTCCTAAGATTATCTGATGCAGATCGAGCCTCATTGTCTTAATGCTTCAGGGAGTAGTCCTTAAGGGGTAAGAAGGCAGGTGAGTCGGGGTGCTGGATGTGGCCAATTGGAATCAGCTATCTGTTTCCGTTTCCCTATTCTACTTGCCAAAGAATCTTCCTAGTTTTTTATTAACCTGGCTTATTTTGAATTAAAGTTACTTAAGAAACTGCTGAAAGAAAGAGTGAAAGGGGGGGGGGGAGAAATCAATTCTGATCCAGGAATGAATTTTCACGTGAAAAGTACCTTCCCTATATCAAGAGGTAAGGAGACGACTTATCGGCAGAGACAGGGAATTCAAGGCCTAAAAGGTTCTATAAAGAAATCTCATACTTTTTTACTAATTTACTATCTCAAGCCCATACTTCTTTCTCTGGTCTTCAAAAATTTATTGTTTCTTTGTTTAAAAGGTATAAAAGCTGCCGGCTTCGATCACTTCTTTGGGTTCCAGAATTCTATGAGCTCCTATAAGTAAGTACAAAATTCGTCTTTCCTCTTGTTAATTTTGTTATAATTTAATTATTACGCCAGCCAAATAAACTGGAACACAAGAAAGGACAATTTCTTCTCCCCTGCAAGAGATACACAGTTCAACCCAAAACACGTTTATTTCACTTGATTTACAGTGTGATTTAAATATATCTCCTTTCACAGAGTGAATCTGTTTCAGTGGAAGGCAGAGAAAGGAGGAAGCAAAGTGGAAAGAAGGGTTAAGGTTTGTTTCTTTAAAGAACTTAATTTTATTGTCATGCCGGAGGCCAGGGTCACACACATTTGCATTCACTCTAGGCGAAGAGTTCCAGAGGGATTATTGCCTCTGAAAAGCTTGGCTCTCTTTACAGTATGAATAAAATGTTGAGCAAAACCTTCCCAGTCACATTTCCAAGCAAAGCAACTCAATATATTGCCATTTTGGAGATGAGAATGCTTCAAATAAGATTACCTCTGTACTGAATCCGGGTTGCAATTGGAGGTGATTTATCCTTTCAAATGACCAATGTGTTTGCAAGAACTTCTAGAGGGACTGACTTTCTGTTGCACATTTGCTGTTTTTGTTTGTTTGTTTTATGGCCGAGCAAAGACTTCAATGAGCACAGCTGGAGCAGAGGTACTTTTAGTTTGCATTGAAAAGATAGTCTTAAGGAGACTTAGAACTCATTTTTTAAAAAATTTGTTTAGATTGTGTGTGTGTGTGTGTGTGTGTGTGTGTGTGTGATGCAGAGATTGTGGAGTCTCTGATTGTGAATCCTGGCTTTATTATTTTAGGGGCAAATTATTTACAGGCAATAACTTCGGGGTATAAGCATGAGGGATAAGCAATGTAGGAGTTATTTGCTAGGTGGTCCTTTGGATAAATTATTAGGCACAACCCACAGTAGAGCAGGTTCTGCAGGACTCTCCTGCAGGTCCAGCACAGGTCTCCACCCCTCCACACCTTGTCACGCTGGTCTGGTTTCCCGGCTGACATGGGTGAAAAAGGTGGAAGACCTGTCTCCTGATCAAAATGTGCTCTCGGTATCTCCGTGCAGACTTCCCTGCCTTACCTCTTCTTTCAACAGAGCGCTTCTGTGAGACAATGATACTACTTCCAGAGAAATGTCAGCGAAAAAGGCAATTAATATGAGTTGTCAGCACATCTCGGGGTTCGGAGATTAGAGTGAATTCTTCAAGCATGATTAGAATTCCATCTCTAACTCTATGCACAAGAGAGGGCAAATGAGCTCCTCAAAAGGGACAGTGATAGGGTGGACTCAGAAATAACCCTGTACCAAAACACTCACACACAAGTATCGTTGTCCAGTATTTACTTTTATTTAATACACATTTTATTATTACCTTTTGATGACAGTGCCCCATGCCTGAGGTACAAATGGCAAAAAAGCAGATTTCAGGGCCCCACAAAGCTCACAGTTCAATACAGAGAATATGACAGACACGTTAATGGCTCTAAAGATAATAGAGCACTAACCAAGATGTCTTCAATATTTCCTCAGCTGGACTAAACTTTAGTTATTTTTATTTATGTATTTTTGCACTAAATTTTAGGTAGGTTTCTTTGGGCATCTATACCCCTGACCTCTCTCTCACCCTGCCCCTTACAGAATCCACATAGCTTAAACACTGAGGTCTTCCCCCTCTCCTTTCTTAGAGCAGGTATTTTAGAAAATTTGTAATTGATATTTATTCTCCCTTTGAGATGTAAATCTTAAAAAAAATCTCTTACCAGTTTTATAACCCATGACTGTCTCCAGGACTTGGGAGCCATCCCTTTGAAATATAGTTATCAAAGATGATAATGCCCCAATTTTCCATTTTCTGTGGGAGGATAAGAACTTTCCTGCTTTGGTTTGCAAAGTCCCTCCTGTCATGAAGGTGAAAGTTTACTTTTCTTTTGGGAAGCCCATTTGACAAACACAGAGAGCCTATGATCTGCCCTCTGTCACACCCGTTCCTCAAAAGCACGTCCATGTTTTGTCAGCAGAATTGCATTCATAATGTATTCTGGTTTATTTCTCCTGTTGCAATAGCCTTCAATGATGTTTTCCTCCCTGTTCAACTCTGTCCATTGAAATTTTTGCTTTAATAGCATGAAGGTGCATGCCCTAGAATGTTCAATGTTCAAAGAATGTACCTTTTATTGGGGGAAATTATGGAACATTTCAAAACATTGAAGGAACTCAAGACAAATCTTTGAATTTTAATGAGTAGTGGTTTCACAAGGAAAACAAGGGGAAGAATACGAAGAAGCAAAATAAGCAAACGTTAAAAAATCCATCAAATATTAACTCAATATATTATTTTTTTACCAAATTAAAAAAGTATATGAGAGCTAAGTTTTGAGTTTCTAGCCATGGACAGTGGATGGGTGCGTAAGGAGGCTGTGGCTACAAGAACTAGACTCATATGATGGAGAACCTGGAATGCGATGATGTGTGAAGGGTGCAAGTTTGGGGCTCCCAAGAATATCCTCAGTTCTGACACCTACTGACAGTTCAGGGCTCCCTGAGACCATTCTTGGGTTTGGTAATTTGGCAGAAGAACTCACAGAACTCACTGAAAGCTGTTATTTTTGTGTTTACAGTATACCATGGTGAAAAAATACAGATTAAAATGAGTAAGAGCAAGAACATAGGGCAGGGTCCTGCAGAGTTCCAAACATGAAGTTTCTAATTGTCCTCTCTGAGCTGAGTGGTGCAGATGGTGCTTAGTTCTCCTTGCAGTGATGAGTGCCAATATGCGTGGAGTGTTGCCAGTCCTTGGTGTCTGCAATGTTTATCGGGGCTTGGTCACATAGACATTGTTGGTTGCACACAAGACTGTCCTTATCCTTCAGCACCTACAAATGTTGACCTAACAAGCATGGTTCAACATCCACCCTCTCCCCCACCGCTACCACCCTGACCCTCCACCACTCACACCTTACCACCACCGTAAGTCATACTGTTAGAACAGAATATCTGGTATGGCCCAAGGTCCTCAGGTGAACAAAGACCCTCCTATCAGGCAGGGCATACCAAGGGCTTAGAGATTACCTTTTGGGATCCAAGGCAAATGGCCAAATATGTCTGTGGAAGAGGTTAATCTGCAACTGCACAAAAGACCTTGAGTGCAATGACAAGTCTCTGTTGTTGCTGGGAAAAGTAGTGGGGGAGCCACCGAATGAATGGTTTTTTTCTCCAGTGAAAATATTGATATGGGAGAAAAAGAATGCATTTAATCTGCTGTGCTTTCTTTTGTGTATTTTATTTTCCCTTCTATGTTATTCCTAATTTAATTGTTCCTTTCTTATCTCTATTTCCTTTTTGTCAATACTGCATCTCCTCAATAACCTTGAACTATTTGTGGTGACCAAGTAATTTATGCAAAACAGAGACCAGAGACAAATCTTTGTCCTCCTTGCAGAATCTTGGAAGTGCTTTTATCTCATTTATAGGGGGAAGTGGATGATACAGCATTTAAGATACTTTGCATAACAATGACCAGTTAATATCTGCACCTTTCTTGAAGTGGGGAGGACTGCTGCTCAGGACAAAAGGTGTATGTGACTCTGAGAGTATTCAGGGATTGGTGACATAGCCAGGGGAGCTTATACAGTGCCTGCTCCAGAGGTAGGGAGCAGATGCCCACCCTGGAAGTCACTGGGAACTCTCGTCCTGACTGAAGATGGCAGCTGAAAGAAGGAAAAAGATGTTGGGGAACTTGCAAGAGTGGCTGACATTAACATACCATAGGAGGGGCTAGATATGAAGTCGCATAGGAAGTTCCAGGCCAAGCATTTAAAATAAGGGTGTGCTGAGAGAGAAGGAAGAAGGCATGTGGGCTGAAAGGGTATAGGAGGAAGTTGGCCATGAGGTCTAGTGTGTAAGGGAGAAAGTCCACCACGAAGAGAAGCCATGCAATCTGTAGTAAGAGAAGAGCTACTTCTGGTTCTCTGAAGGATGTACAGAGAAGCCACACTCTTGGGATATGTGCCTTCCGGGATTCCACCATGATCTAATGTAACACAGCACATATTTTTTTCTGAACATGGAAGCTGAGAACAATGCACCCCAGAGCCTGAAGGAGAGAGCTGCTGCAAGAGGATGGTGACTCTGAAACCCATAATTGCACCTTTAAGAGAGGAAGGAGCTCTGTTTGCATGGCTGGCTTAAGAACAGATGTGGGGAACTTGTGAGCATGGTTTTAGCTTATAGCCTTTGGGGGCACAAGGGGAATGCTGGGTCTTGTGGGAGAGGAGGGCTCTGAGCAGGAGTGCTCTCAATACCCCCGAGGTTGGAACCATATCAATAAAAACCTGTTTCCTTCAACATTAATTGTTGGGTCATATGTCAGGGCACCATGTGGCCAAGTCCTGGTTTGCTCAGTTACAAACATAAGAAATTTCCAAACCTGTAAGAATTGTTATGAGTTTATTTGAGCCAAACTGATGACAATTTCCAGGAAGCAAAACCTCAACAGATGGAGAAAATGCTCCAGAAAATGGCAGTTTTGCACCTTATTTTATACATTACAGTCAAAAGAGGAGGCATAAGGAGGTTACATGGACTATATCGGTGATATATTACAGAGGCAGGTGAAAGCAAAGGGTGGGACCTTTAGGACTGAATAAGAAGGTAAAATGGTAGACACTACTTCTTTTAGAAAGGTGGGTACAGGGTAGTTAACGGTCAACAATTAACTTGAGAACAGTAAAAATGAAGGGATTTGAGGTCTTTGCTCTAGTGTGGCGGTTGAGCCCTAGGGGTCTGGAAAAAAAGGGAAGTTACCCGACTTTCCACAAGTATGTTATCATAGATGCAAAAGGACAATAGACAAGCTTAATTGAGGTTAACACTGACTTTTTTTTTCATGGATGATTCTAGCCCAGGACCATGACTGCCCCCATGACTTGCTTTTAGTTAGGAAGTTTTAATTTCAAGCCATCCTGTGTGGTTACTTTAGGTCTCTGAGTTCGTAAGGTTGCCATGTAGGCCTCCCCTGAACTTGTCCAGTTTAATATGTGGTTGCTTTTCATCCACAATTGGTTGATTCCTTTTGCGATGACAGATATTTCTCTCCCTGAAAGATTCATGACATCTGAAGAGATAAAGATGTACTTCTTTTCATTTTAATAATATCTTATCAAGGAAATTGTCCAATATATGGAGCTTTGATATATGACAGTTAATCAACATAAGATAATCTTTTAATCAGAATGTTACCAGACTAGTGGGGTCCATTTGCATGCATACATCAAAGCCCAATCAAAAATGAAGAGGAATTTGCTGCCAAGAAAGTAAGGGTGTGCTAGCGGAGGAAATGGAGGTAAGGCAGTGCTCACCTTGGCTTCCTGATGGCTTCCAGGGCCAGGGTGACAGAGGGAAAAGTCATTAATCATAGTTGCTAAAGGAGTTGAGGTAGATGGGCTCTATTGATTGGTTGGGGCCATAGTAGGGGTAGTAGATGATTGCATTTGGTCTTGATGACAGCCACGGTGTCACTCTGGTTTCACAAGGATGTGGCCAAGGAGGTCCGTCCTTCCCCTTTTCTGAGTCTTGAGCTGAAACAGGACTGAGGTCTAGATGTTATCCCTAATTTCACTGATACTCTCTGAGGTCAATAGACTCTGAGGGTTTTCACTAAGATTACCAGAACCACATTGTCCTGAGGGCTGGATGATTAGGGGAGTGGATATTTGATGGACGGGGTAGTGGTTGAGTCGTGATGCTGGAGGAGACCAGTTTGACTCAAAATGAAAGAAAGGAGATCAGGTAATATTAAAGAAAAAGAATTTCTGTGCAGTTACATAGAGTGCTTTTGAGTTTTAAACCCCAAATATTTTGCTTTGAATCAGAGGTATCCTTCCAGCCAGAATATCAGAGGCAGCAGAGAAGATGAACACCAAAGGAATTTCCTACATCCTTCACAGCAGACAAACAAACAAACAACAAACAAACAAACATACAAAAAAACAATCATCTATATCCTATCGCCCATGGAGCATGTAAGCTATTCTAAGATAAACGGTAATATAGAATGCCACTGGGAATGTTCAATAATGAAAAAGGAAGTCGAGCCAAAAACAAAAGGGTCTGGAATAACGGGAGCCCTACAATAAGGCAGACTGAAATAAACTCTGCACTGCTAAGCCTTATTCCATTGGGGGGTCTTATTTTGAGGTCTTCTTACCAGTTTATCTTCCTTCTTAAAGTCATAAATCTCATGCAATGTGGTGGTTATGAATGATGCTTATTAATCATTTCTCCTTTATTACTTTCCAGCAACTGGATATGATTACATTTCTTGGACTCTCTTGTTTCGATGAGGCAAGTGATAGTCCTGGCCAATGAGTAATGAGCAAAAGTAACACATATTACTTCCGGTATGAGAATTTCATTGCTTATACAAAGATTCTCTACAGCTTTCTTTTCTTCTTTTGGTCACTTTTGATTTCTACATAATGATTCCTCCATCAGCATGAAATGAGCAGAGTGAGTGCCCAACCCACCAGAGATTGACGGAAAGTATAAGTGAGGTGTACATCATTGTTGTTTTAAGCCAATGATACTTAGTGTTTTTATAGCAGCGTAATCTAATCCATCAATACACACAGATATGAAAAATTATAAAGTGAAGCTAGTGATTATTAAAATAACATTTACTCTTTTTCCTAAACTTTAACCTTAAGAATAGTAATAAAGAGCTGGACCCTGGCTGCATGACAAATTTAGACCTCTGGAAATAGTTATTCAAATTGTGTTGATTATACTTTATAACAAAAAAACCCCACAAATCTCACTTTATTCAAGTGAATCCAAAAAAAAAAAATCAAAAAACACCTTGGTTCTAAAATGACGTCATTCTGCACATTGCTAAAAACTATTGAAAGATGTGGAGATGTAATCAATATATCTATTAGAAGTATTTCAACATCCAGGAGAAAGGGTTATTTAAAGGGAATAAAGGTATTACTGGATTTTTATCCTTTATATGGGTGTGAATAAGTTCCTAGCAATGTCCGTCTTCCATCAACGCTGCTCCTGAATGTGAGCAGGCTCCAGCACAGCTTTGGACCTTACTTTACATTTTTTTCACTTATTTCCTTGCACCATAATTTTAAAATGCATTTTAAACTAATCTGGCATTTGACTTGTTTATACCTTTAATCTGTTATCAGTAAGGAATTAAACAGCAGAAACGCAGCTTGGCAAGGAGCCATTCATTTACTTATTGGTCTTTGATGGGAGGGTGCATCCCTGGAGAGAGAGCCCTGGAACCCGAGCTATAAGCCTGGTGAGGGATACTATGAGAAGAGTGATAATATGACCAGCGACGGCCCACCTTTTTTACTCCAGAAATGTTTAGAGCATCATCACAGCTTTGTGCAAGAAAGCGTCTGTGTGCACAAAGTGATGAGGAGTTAGATCCAGGGGCTTTGGTATAGACCGACCAAGCTCCTGTGCTGTTTGACCTCAGATAATGGGAGTCCCATTCTAACCTCTGCGGTCATCTAATACAATATTTAAATAGCAACATCTATTTTTTGCTGTCAAACTTAGCAAGCATCTGGTACCACAGTTATTCTATTTGTAGATGCCAAGGGGAAAATCTGCATGCGCATTATTGCTAAAGCAGGCCTCTTTTAAGGCTCCCAGGGTTTCAATATTATGACCCAAATCAGGCATTTAATGAGTAATAGTGGCAAACTGTAGATATAGCGGCTGAGCTTTGGAATATGCTGCATGATTAATGACAGGATTTCTGGGACTGATGGAGAAGGTCATCATTAAGTGCCTGTCCAATGGCCCAGAGATGAGACCACACGACCATTATCATGTCTGTTTACAACACTATCTAGAAACCCATCTTGCAGAATTGAAGCGATGGTTAGAAGTGAATGAGCAAGACAAGCATAGACAACCCCGGCCTCAGCGCTGTCATTTTCTGATACTGAGGCACGAAGCCAGTTCATTTAACAAATACATATTAAGCACCTATTACACAAGATGTTTTTTAAAACAGGCACTGGGAGTACTCTGTGAAACCAAACATGAAAATAAGCAAGACATAAGGTTGCTGCTACCACTAAGATTGATAATACAGAGGAGACAATATTAAAAGCAAAGGATCTACAAATACACAGTCTCAACTGTGATGAACGGTACTGAGGGGAGTATACTGTGGGAGGAGCTGAACTAGTTAGACTCTTTTCTGTGAAAGGGGGTGACCCTGGTGCCCTTCTCCCATGACGATGAGATCACAGGAAGCAGTATGTACAAATAGCTGACATAAAATAAGGACAGCGTACACATTCCCCTTCTTTCTGCTCTCTTTGATCTGCAATTAAATTCAGGGTGTTAATTTCCAGACAAGTGTTCCTTCTTACTTTTATATTCTAAAGTGTTCTGAACAATTTGTATACTCAGAAATGTGAAGGGTGTGGTTCAATCCGTGTACCGTACTCTTCACTGGTCACAGTCCCGGCAGTCGTATTCTCCCCTCTGCTGCTGTCCCCAAAGCAGTATCTTTTGTAGAAGGCTGCCATTTGGCAAACTCATTTTCCCATCCACTCATGCAACAGTATTGAGATCTTGCCTGAAAACACAGGTATATTAAAAAAAAGAAAAACCTTCAATAAAAATGGTCACAAATCCATTTTACAAATACAGTACTTAAAACAAGACAGAAACTTTACATAAACAAAGTTTAGAGAGAGGAAAATTGCAACTTTGTGGGAAATACAAGAAAGGAAATCATGGAAGGTGAACTGGAACTCAGTGGGTAGGAACACAATTCTCAGTTAGACCTTATCTAGTTCTCTTGGAAGTGAATGAATTGTGAAACACAAGCAAATGAAAAACTTTAATAACTCACTTTTTAAGAATTCATAGCTGTTTTCTAGGCAAGAGTTCCAGGATAAAAAAGTGTGCCTTTTAAAAGAGATCTCCTTTACACGTTTAACTTTGGAATAGTACAGGGCACATATCCTGTTGGTTTAACAGTGACAGTGTGAAAAGGCAGCTAGGGTGCCGATGGGGTGGGGTGGGGTGGGGAGCAGTGTGTGGGAAACAGTGCCAGTGGGTGTTTGGTCTGCAAGCACTGAGGATTAAATCACATACTTTGTTACGTGGTTTATGTTGACCCTGAATGTTTAGGAACTGTGCTGGGCATTATAGCCTCTGTTTTCAGTGGAGGCGTACCATGTATAAGGTAATGCATTTAGAAGAGAGTTGACTGGTGAGGGCGAGGCTGCACTGAGTTTCTGTACATACAACCTCCGTACGTGCATGGTAATCACCCCATGCATGGTGATTACCATGGATACAGGAATCGAACCTGCATCTTAGATGGCATCCATATCCATACCTTTTTCAGGCTAACTGAACTTAGCAGATGCTGAAGCTGGAGGCCTAAGGAAAAAGTAATCTTCTGGTCAAGTGAGGCGCTTGGAAAATAAGTAAGCCTTAAGGGAATGTCTCTGCTCCTGTTGGTGGGGAAACACAGAACTAACCCAAAAGAGCAGTGTTCATTTTCTACAGCAGTGTTTTCAAAGTGTGGTATGCCTTAGGGAAAAGATGTGAAACGGAAAGCAGGAACAGAGACGTTTTAGGACGATGTGGTTTAAAGGGCTACGCGGATCTCGCTGCTGGCTTATATATAGGAAGAACCTGGGGAACAAACGGAGGAGACATTGAAGTGTCACCTGCTCCCGTCTCCACATGGCTCTCTGGTTTTCTCACTAGGAAAGGATTCTCTAGGGTGAGGAAAAAAAATAAGATTCAGGAAACAAAATGAGACAGAACTGGAGGCGAATTCTGGAGGAAGGAGCCCTGTGCCTAACCTCCTGTCCATGTCCCAGGAGCTGGTGAACCAACAGAGACATTTGTGGGAATCAAAGTAGAGGGTCTTGTGCCCTGTGAGGGGAGCAAAGGTAACTGGGGAGAGTGTAGGGGTGCATGGTCTGGCAAGGATTCAACAACGGCAATAAAACGAACTAGAAGGCTGCTTTTCATCATCGCCATGTGCAGGTTATTTTAAACAATGTCAGTCATTAAGTGCTTCTCCCAGATAAAGATATGTTTTTAGTGTAAGTTCTGAATAACTATTGCAGTTACTGTCCAGTTTTAATAACATATGTGAGCTTACAATTAGTAGGAACGAATTGTTCATGCTCTGTGCTCTGCATAGAAGTTACTCAGGGAGCTCTCAGTCATTAAATTAGCCTCTGTAGTGGATTAATGGTGGCTCCTCGTTCTGTAATTCTCAGAACCTGTGTGAGATAAATGGTCTCTGAGGATGTATTGAGTTCCTTGACATGAGACCACCCTGGATTATTGAGCAAAGGGGCACCAAACTCAACGGCAAATACTCTTATAAAAGACACATTGGAGAGACACGTAGAAAACAGGAGAGGCCGTTTGAAGACAGAGGCCGAGATCAGAGTGAGGCAGCCACGAGCGCAGGAATGCTGGTCACCAGCAGAAAAGCTGGCAGGCACAGGGGAAAAACATCCCCCAGGGTGTGCGTGGGGAGGGTGGCCCTGCTGGCACCTTGATTTTGGATTTTTCTATTGTTTTCAAGCACCAAGTAATTTGAGGCAGCAACCCTAGGAAACTAATAGAGCCCCCAACCCACATGATCAACTACAAGCAAATTCATTTCTAGAGAACCCTTGTGAAGGTTCAGTCACTCCATCTCCCTTCTGCAGCAGCCAAGGACTCCCATACACTGCACGTAAGCACAATATTTGAGATAAACAATAATAACAAATGATTACAAAGATGAGACAATAGAACTTGAATTATTTCCCTTCTGTTATAATGTGTGACTAATGAAATTTTTATTTGTGCTTAAATGTTAAAAGAGTTAAATAGAGCGTGAACTGTGAAATATGTTTTTGTTGGTTGAATATATATTTTAGTTTATGCATGAAATATTTTACTGAACTGAAATAATATCTTCAACAAAATTTTTCATCTTCTTATTGTAATTATTAAATCATACTAGTTTTACCACAGCAATAAGGCATTATTTATTTTAAATTTCTTCCCAAGAAACATTAGTGTGATTAGAAAGTATGAATTCAATACTTTTTTTGTATTGTTATATTTACTATTTATTTATTTATTACTGGCATGACTATACATATACAAGGTTTAGTAAAAGGCAATTTTCACTGCATTCCTTTTCTGACCATTATTATTATTCTTCATATGTAATATGACTATATTATTCAGGATCATGGCTGACAAAAATTTTGATGCACAACAGAGAAGTTTGCACACAAGGCCTTGGGGCCTCAACTATGCTGTGTAGGTAGGCATGTCCACTGCTGGCTTGTTGTATGGTCAGAGCCCAGAGGTAGGTCAGGACCCTCCAGTAGAAGGATAATTGCTCCACTTGGCAGGTGAGGTTTAGTGTCATAGAGGATCTCTTGTCCCAGCATGTTTTAGAACCAGGAGAAGGATTTCTACATGCCCTGTAAGGGAAGTGATGTTGCTAAGAAAGTCACAAGACAGAGAGATGATGGCTCAATAGTGGCTTTGCTGAATCAGTCTCAAGACAACAGAAACCCATGCTGGCCGTAGTGGCTGCTGTCCAGAACAGCTCCTCCTTACTGTTCACCACTGACTCCTGTGTGAGCCTTCTCAAGTTCCATGGGGGAAGGGAGTGGGATGGGGCACCCAACTGACTGAGAATATAGCTCTAGCCCCTTAATGAAATAATGCATGATGAAAGCTACAAATAGAAATTTAGTTAAATTAAAAAAATAGCTTTCTTTTTCACCCTCATTGTGGACTAGAATTCATATCTGTGATATATGTTTTCCAGAGAATAAACTAAGATTTAGGATACGTGATTTATCTAAGTTCTCGCAAGTAATTACAGAGAGAACTAACATTCTAACCCAGGTCTCATCCCAAGAGCCTTACTCTCTCCACCAAGTTAGGCTGTTGTTTCAGGAGCTACTGAGACTTCTGATCCATGGAGAAGGATAAGCTGGGTGTGACAAAGTGTTGGCCTCTAAGTTTTAGAACTATTTCCTCCTAAGTTTTTGGTTATTTTTTCCTTTGGTTTACTTTGTAGGAGAAGGAGGGCTCAGTGACAAGCTGGATTCACACAGATGATTTGTAATCACAGCTTAACCTCTCATCTCCAGTGACCTTGGGGAACTTTCTCTTTTTCTCACTGTCTTTTATTCTTAGCTCTTCTATGAGGAGAGAAGTAACTCAGAGAGATTCAGAAATTAAAAATTGTAAATATAAGGCATCATAAACTGGAACCGTTCTGTATAATCTCTATGAAGACATAACATTCCAAAATTGTTGAAAATGCCACTATCATTCCTCATACAGCCTCTCACAGTTAGTATTTGAAAATTTGTCTAATAAACGAGGACTACTATTTTTATTTATCTATTGATTACTTGTTTCGTTTTGTTAACAATGTTCAGTGTCCAGGCCTGCCTGGAGGATATAGAAAAAGGTTCAAACTACACAGGGTATTAATTCCCTTAACATTCTCTTTCTGTTATAACTTGCTGATCCTCTCAGCATGAAATTGATTAAGAAATTTACATCACTTAATTCTTCTCATAATCACCTAGCACAAAACTTGCAAGGAAGAATTTTTTTTTTAATGGGTAATGAGCCAAGTGAGGCATGGAGGGCGGGTGGAGAAAGAATTGGCTATTCAAATGCGCATTTCTCCCTTCTTATGAAATGCCCAGATAAGCAGTATTCCCCGCTGAGCTTCACAGATCAAAATTCTGGAAGTCTGGTGAATTGGTAGACAGAATATAACAGGAAGACAGGTTGTGGAAAAAGGGAAAATAAACCAAACTACAATAAGTCTTGCTAGCTGTTTCCAGAAGGAGCGAGTGGAAAGGGAGTAAAGAGTGTATGTGGGGAAAGGCGAAGCATTAAAAACCGGTCCTTTAAAACATTTCCGCAGGAAACTGCAGGAGGAAGGAAGGTTTGAACAGCTCTCTCTCAGAGAATCTTCCTGCCTCCAGAGATGGTTTCCGAGAATTAAAAAGAGACACGGGGTTTTAGAGACACATAGACCTGGGGCTGAATCTCTTCTAATTAATGTAAGTGAGACTTTGGTTAGCTCCCTCTGAATTCTCAGTGTCTCCTCGTCTGTTGTCAGGTATGTTATTTCTTCACTCACTGGTAGTTTAGAGGTTAACTTTCCTACATTTACTTTTTTTTTTGCCTTTGCGCATTGTATTAACTTTGGCATTCATGTTCCTATGTTTATCTGTTCTGGTTGCTGTGTTCATTGAGGGTCATGGTGACATTTTAAATCTATGTTCAATGTCCTCACTACTCCATTTTTGATATGAACTGAAATTAGTTCCGTGATGACTTTCAAGGTGGGAAGCTAATGAATTTTTTAAAATTGTTTGCTTAGAGTATGCGCTTAGAGGAGACGATACTTCTCTTAGACCTTGACCAGAGGGGCCTGAGCGTTGCATCCTGCTCTTTCACGGGTCCATTCTGACTCTCCTTTAGTTGTGCGTACCCTTTCCTACCTGGCAGTCATTACCTGGGGCCCCAGAAATGTGTCCATGTGTAGCTCGTGCCCTGTTATAGATCATGCTGTGGGTGTCAGAACACAAGAATTCCTGTCTTTGTTGACCCTGCCAATGACCATGCACTTTGTACTTGTACATTTAATCTGTACTTGGGCCTCCAAGGCTGGATCTGTCCTCGAGGGTGGACTTTGCTACTAATATGCTGACCTCTAGGCCTCAGTGAAGGTCTTTGGGGGAGGGGCCTATGGGTAGTGCTTGAGATTGCGGGCTGCGAGGTCCCCCAAATGTCATAGAGAAAGGTACAAGTAAGAAGACTGCTGAGCTATGCCGGACCTCCTATGCAGCCACTTCCTGGCACAGAACTCTGAAGGGTCTGAAACACTAAATTCAAATCTGACCTTCTGGGCCATTATAAAGGTCAGGATTAGAACATTTTTGTAACAGTGAGCTTGATTTATATCTCTTAACTGTTTAGACATACAGCAAATAAGTCTCCATTTGTACTCTTGCCAAAGTTAGGAATGTGCCTCCAGAAATCCATCTCTACCATCCTCCTTTAGTGACAAAGGTAGGAAGCTGCTTTGTACAGCACAGGTGTTAATTTCCAAATCCTTCTGATATCCTTTGTGGAGGGTGTTACCTCATTTCAAAGAGGTTCTTCTCCTGTGTTTGGATTGTGTGTGTTTACTGTGGGCCTTTATCTTTAGACTGGCTTTTATCTTTGTCAAGAAGCATTTAGCAACACTTTGAAAGATAATCAATGAAAGATCATGGTCTTTTTCTGTCAAAATTTTGTAGCAACAGGCTGGCCCTGAAATAAAGAAGTGTCACTGAGAGAAAGAGCCACACATCATCCAGAGATCTCCACATCTCCACATATCCTCCTAAAGGTCAACAAAATATAATATCCTTGGAGTTCTTTAACAAAACTGCTCATTTGTTCCCCAGTTTTCATCTAGCCTTGCAATTTTTATGTGACATTCACATAGTAAATGTTTATGAAATTTAATTTAATCATTGTAATACAGAGAAGTTACCTAAAGAAATATTGTGTTATCCTCACTACTGCATTGGCCTGGAAAATATGAGTCAGATGTTAAACATGTTGAATATTCTCCTCATAAAGCTTCATTGATGATCATTAATGCCAAAGGATGGAAATCTTACTAAATACTGAAGAATGTAATTTTAAAAACACATGTTAACATTTGAATTTATCATGCTTTCCTGTTAAACCCCTCACTCCTAGTTCTTTCCTGCTGTCTTCAATTAGAGCAATTCTGTTATCCTCTAGGATTTTTGACACATTATCTGGGCAAATTTTAAATACCATTCACTGTTCATTTAAAAGTGAATTCACTCCAGAAAGAGAAATACAAGATAGGGCACATTTTCTATGTATTATTTTAGTAAGTTTATTATTCTTAAGCATTTATACAAATGGGCTTCAAAGTATTATTTCTTATCATGTTGCATTTCCTAAATTGGAGAATTATTTTTAAATTTTCTGTCTCATCACCTTATTTAAGATTACCAGTCTCTCACAAATTAAATGTCTGTTAAATTTTATATTTGTATGCAGTGCCCTCCTCCTGTCTTGACACCACTCTCAGTGCAAAGGTGTCATTCTTAACCTCTGGCCACTGATGTTTCTTGTAGAGTTCCTTTTGGGTTGCAGGAGCTTGGCTGCCAACAAAATGTCAGAAAAGAGAGGAAAAGCTGCTCTGAGGGAGGTAGTTTTTCTCTAGGAAGTGTATATTATGACATGATACTCAATTGTTCATTTTTATGTGCATAAATTGCCCTAATAGTCACAACATTCCTATTTTATGTAAGATAAATATCATAATTATAAATTTAAAGAAAAGAAAAATAGCCTCATAGAGATAAGTAAGATGACTTTCACAGAGTAACACAGCTGGTGAGAGAATTGGGGTTAGAAATCCCAGAAATGCCTATTCCTAAAACTTGGACCTTTCTAACTTCCACACTCCTTTGGTTCTCGGCTTACATGTCTTTATCAATCTCCAAGACTAAGTTAGATCTACACTCTTACCACACCATTATTATTCGTGCCACTACAAGCAAATCTAGAGTTCTCTTTCCAGCTACCTGGTATGCAATTATTACATTTTGATCATTGCCGCAGGGTCACTTTGTCAACTTTCTATTTGATTTAATGTACACAATCTTTGCATTTGTACATCTCACTTGTACCTGAGTTAAAGCAGATGCTCAGGAATGTTAGTAAAAAGTTAAAAAAGTTACCTTGTGGAAAGCTCTGGGATAATTGAAGTATATTGATATATTTATATATAGTAGCTGCAAAGAAATGGGGTATTTGATGAAATAAAGTCCTATTTCTGGGATGTCACTTCTGGATAATAGTTGTATACTTTATAGAATATATAATATCAGTTATAGTGCAGAGATATAAATTGGAGTGCAGAGATTTTTTAATGAATAACTGTAGATTCTGAAATGTGGGAATAAATGCTGACCTATGATTATCAGTTAACGTTTCTCATTATATACAGTTGAAGCATGGGAAAGATATGCCATGAATAAGTGAAGAACTATTTCCTTCATCCACTTGTTTTGCAAATACGTATGCCCAGAAAACCTCTCCTGTGACATAAAAAAGTACAGAAGAATTAAAGTTCTCGCTGTCACAACAGCCTCATAATTCCTCCTCATGACTCCAAATACTGACTCCTATAATTCGTTCTCCACGTGATTCCCAGAGTGTTCTTTGAAACCCGGGTCTGATGACGTTTCTCCCGTGTTAAAACCCTTCACTGGCATAACGTTGTATGTGTAACACAAAGTCTTTAATTTGGCACACAGTGATCTTCATCATCTAACCCCTCCATCTCTTCAACTTCACTTCATTTCTCCCCTCATCATGCTATATCTTCCATCTTACTTGATAAACTACTTATAATTTATAGTCAACCGGATCTCCTTGCTTGGGGCTATTCCCCTTAGTCTGGGTATAAGAGAGAACTAGTTGGCCAACAATATCTATTCCACCCTTCTTATTGGACACATTGCTGCTTAGCTAGATAGTATTCCCCACTGTCTTTGCAACAAGATGAAGTCACATGGCCTAGTTCTTATTCATGAAAGGTGAGAAGAAATGATTATGTGTTGATTCCAGGCCTGAGTCTGAATATATTGGGTATGTCTCTTTCACATTCTCTTCACGTTTTCTGCTGGCTGAACCCAGATATTTTGTAAGCAACTTTGACAATGGTGTCAGACAACATGCCTTAGGAAGTTGAGAAGAGAAGACTTGAAAGAATCTCAAGTCCATAGCTGACGATGAAAACAAGAGCTGTGTAGCTGGCCTAGGTATTCACATCTGGATGGTATGAAAGACAGGAAAAGCTTCCTTGTTTTTTAAGTTATTGTACCATTGGGCCTCTTTGTTAGAGCATTTCAGACTTTGCTTAATGAAGAAACAATCTTCCTTTTACTTGCTCTGTGCTTTGCTTAGGCAATTCTTACTTATCTCTTGTATCTATGTTCAGATATTTTCCTTGATTGATTGATCTCTTACACCAAGTTCAGGGACCTCAATTATATTCTTTTAATGGTATCTGGTTCTTTAAGATTTTATTTATTTTTAGAGAGAAGGGAAGGGAGGGAGAAAGAATGGGAGAGAAACATCAATGTATGGTTGCCTCCCATACATTCCCAAATGGGGACCTGGCCCACCACCCAGGCATGTGCACTGACTGGGAGTCAAACCTGTGACTCTTTGGTTTGCAGACTGGCACTCAGTCCACTGAACCACACCAGCCAGGGCTGGTTCTTTAAAATCGTGATTCATTGAACAGATGTTATATATGAGGGATAATTTAAAGCAGCTATATGTATCTTATTTACTATAATAATCTCATTAAATAGGTATTAATATAATTTTTTATAGATGAGAAAATATAGTTACAGAAAGGTTAAGTAGGTATGTATTTTACAAAAGATACCTGCAGCAATGTTTCTTATCTTATGTGTTCTCTTCTAGTGTGACTTCAGTACTTCTGAGAGATTGGGGTCCTTATTTCCCATCCCTGAGTCTGGGTGGATTTGTGACTACAGAAGAAAAGATCCTCTCATTTAAGGCTAGATGGAGAGAGGTATCAATGACTGTCAACTGGGTTTCCTGGGAGGCTCACTCTTGAACCCTTAGGAACCATATAAGAGATCTGAGGCTGCCATACTTGGAAAAAGCCTAGGTAACAGGGTTGGCCAGTGTTCTGGCCAATAGCCAGCCAAATTCTCAGCCAGCATCTATTGCTAGACATGTGAATAAAGTCACCTCCTGATGACTCCAGTCCTGAGCAATCCTCACCTCAGGCTTCTGAGTATTCTTAGATGAAACTTCAAGCATATGGAGTAAAACTAAGTTATTACGCACTCCCTAAATCCATGACCACAGAATCAGTGAGTATAATAAAATAATTGTTTGAATCTGTTAAGTTTTGGTGTAATGGGAGCATTGCCCAAAGTTAAAAAACCTTGTAAGTAGACGCTTTCATTACTTGTGCTTAGTTTCCTATGTGGAAACCGTCCATGTATTTGTTTGCACTCCCAGCCAATTTATAAACTACACTAGAGCAGAGATCTTTTTTCTTACTCATACAAGACAGCAAGGATTTTCACCTGTTTTGTTCATTTCTGTACCCCATAGTACAACAGTGTGGCTGATACATTCATAGTAGGCACCCAAAAATGTTTGTTTGGTGAACAAATAAATAATAGGGTCTGTGATTGGAAGTAGTAAGAGCCCTGACTCTATCTTATAGAATTCCACAGGCACTTAGTATTAGCTGATGTTTGTTAAGCATCTACCAGTTACTCAACACTGTGCTTTACAAATATTAATATTTAATCCTTACACCTTCACAATGGGCATGTTATTAAAAGACCCATTTTACAGAGAAGGGAATGGAGACTTCAGATTAGTAAATGGCATACTCAAGGCCATTCATTATAGAGGGAAAGAATTTAGATCTGAATTCTGAGTCCAGCATATGCTGAATACTCTTCACAGGCCTCTTTCTTCTCTCTAGCCTTCTCCATTGTGCACTATCGTCTGGAAGGCTGTGCTCTATGGATTGTATCAACTAGCCTCTCTTTCTGTCTGGCTCCTGACCCCAGAAGATGGAATGACCAGGAGATGAGAGGGAAGAAGAAGAGGGCAGAAGAAGAGGGCAGTTTGTGTAGTCATGTACCTATGTGTCACTGCCAGGCTATGGGTTGTCAATGACTGCATTCTCTTATTAAAAGCTACAACTTCTGGGGGAAAGTCATCTCCTTAGCTGATTTCTCTCCATGTTCACTTAACAAATCCCCTTCTTGACCTGAGGCTTAGGAATGGTAGAAGATTCCTGCTCTTGCTGGCGTTGGATTTCTCTCAATCCTTCTAACACATTTATAGACATTACTTCATTAGGCTCTCTTTACCCATTCCTTTGTGTGTGCCCTCTGCAGATCTTCCCAAACAAACAGGGGGAGGGCCAGGGGAAATTGAGACACACATATCATATATGTCACTATATGAGATACCTGCTATACATATCATGTATCAAATATTTATGAGATTTAAATCATTTTACCAAACTGCTTAAAGAATGTTCCACATTTCTACCTTGACAAATGTTTTATTACAAATGACCTGAAAGACCAGGTTTACATATAAGATGATTGGACTTCTTAGAGTTCCGTGCTGGAATGTGGAGGCACATTGTTTCTCTTTCTCTTCTCTTCCATATGGACACCATCTTGCAATTTGAGGGGCCTCATGCACATATGTGTAGACACCACAGCCCATATATTTAAGATCCATCTGCAGGCACGTAGCCATCTCTTGGCCACCTATTGAGCTAATGGGTTTGCATACTGGTGAGGTAGTTTGCCTTGGGCAAGTTGAATTTGCTAAAGGGGCCCTAACAGAACTTCCAAGTCGGTACAGATGATTTGGGCAGGACATACTAAGGGTACCAGGTACTCAAAGCATGGTCTCGAAGAAGGTACATGGCTTCTGAAGGGCACAGTTCCTTAGGCCATAGACTTTTCGTCCTGTGGGGAAGGATATGGCTAGAAGAGGAGTAGAGCAGGGTCCTCCGAAATGGGGGGCCTCCGTGCCAGTCTGTGGCAGAATAGCTCATTTCTTTCCTTTCAGGACCCTGGCTAATGTATCACCTCTCACTCAGTAGGGTTCTTAGCTCAAGAATGTAATCAACGTTTATTACTGAAGGTAGCAATTGATGTGATAGCCAGATCTTCTGGGAAGAAATCTTAGTTTACTTCAAGATTTAAGAATCTTTGGTATAGACCAGTGATTTTCAACTGCTGTGCCTCAAGAATTTTTAAAACATTCAATACCTGTCTATTTACTTAGAGATACTGTTCTCTTTTACCTTAGGTTGTCAAATAAAAAAAAAATGACAACAGCCAACATATCAATAGCCATCTGGTGTGAATGCCCTGCATTGAACCATAAATATATAAATCGTATAATATAGTTGCTTCTTATAGGTCACATTCATAATAAGGTTGTATCTTATTGGTTAATTCTTGGTACCAGAAATCCTTATATACAAATATAGGCACCTGGTTTTTTAAAAAGTCACGTTAGAGGAAAAAGCATAAGGAATTACTGTTATTTTTTGTAAAATCAAAATTGTACCTATTTTTCATCAGATCAGCAACAAATATATCTTTGGGTATGCCACAGAATTTTAGTAATTAGTGTATGTTTGTCATGAGATAAAAAATGATTGAAAATCTCTGGGATAGATAAAGAAAATTTTTTCGTTGCGTTTGGAAGTTTAGTTAAAACTTTCACCATAAATGTCCTAGATAATGCACCACTTGCTGCAAAAGTAATTTTATGCCAGACAGATAATTCTAGTCTGTTTCAGATGAGTAGGCCTCCCTGAGACAGAAAATCTCTGTCAGAAACTTTGCCAGGACTCCCGGCGACAGAGAGAGAACACCTACTCAACTGGATGGAAACGCTCTGATTTCAGAGAAAGCAAAACTAACGCAAAATAAGGTTTTGAAAACATATATGCAACTATTCTTAAGATATACAGTTTGAAATACTGTGTTTTATACTCATTATTAATAATTCTGAGTCTTGGCTGATAAAGTCTTCTCTGTCTAAAGAGTTTGGTCTATATATCCAGTTAGACTTCCCATCTATTTCCGGTGGAAGTGATACAACCAGCGGTTACTCTTAGATTAGCAATCAGTACTTTTGACAACCTAGGAGACAGGTCATCTATCAACACAGCTTTCAGATGGAGAGTTCTCACCTATGTAATCACTCTAACTCATGGTAGCTGACCAAATATTAGCAGGCTAAGTTGATCAAAGTGGCAAATAGCTGTGCTCAGCTTACTTTATAGTTGAGCGCTCCCCCTTAAAAAAGCCAGAGAGGGAGTGGAAAGGGAGTGAGCAGCCAGCAGTTACCTTTGACTGAACACCGTCTAGTCATCAGGTTGCAGTTTTCTGGGGACATGAATGATTTAAGTGGCAATGCTTTACTGTATAGATTTTAATTTTTAAAAAATCAATTATATAAGTTTCTGTTCTGTAGAGAGAGCAGTTTAGCTCCAAATTCTTAGAATAACAGAATCACTGATCTAGGGAAGACATAGAGATCAGGGCTATTCTACATGTAGTCTATGACTATTGGCCCATGGGGACCTAAATATAGTTTTATTTTTCACAAAAGATTGAGAAAACCAGCCAGTCTGTCACCATAAAGAGGTTGAGGAAATAAGCATATACACATGATTCATTTAATCATTCTTGATATCAAAAATATATTGAACACCCATGATGTGACAGTCATTACACTAGAAATTGGAGCTAGATTGATGAACAAAGCCAGCCATAATTAAGCCCTCAATGAATCTCAGAGTCTAATTGAAGGGATAGATATTAATCACATTTTTTACATAGATACAAAGTTTTAATTCTGGAAAGGAGACAATCTGAGGATGTATATGGATAAACTAGGTAAAAACAAAATAATGAAAAATGAAAGAACATTCCAGACAAGAATAAACAGTACCTCAGAATGTGACTTTACTTGAAAGTAAGGCTTTGCAGAGGTAATCCATTTAAAATGAAGTCATTATGGTGGTGTCATGTTGTATTATGAAAGAGGGAAATTTGAACACAGCCACAGGTGTATACAGAGGTAATACACTGTGAAGACACAAGGAGAGGACAACCACATAAATGGCGTGAGGCATCTAAAGACAAGAAATGCCAAGATTGTCAGAAAACACCAAAGCTAGAACATCAAGGCAGGATTCTTCCTGCGAGCTATCAGAGAGATCGTGGCCCTACCAACACCAAATATCAGATTTCTATCCTTTAGAATGGTGAGCAAAACATTTCTGTAGCTTTAAGCTACCCAGTTTTTGATCATTTGTTATAGCAGCCTTAGGGAATTAATACAGGTGCTCTCGCAGAAGACCAGGTCAAAGACAAAGCTAGCTTCGACCAGAATGAAAATAGCAATGGAGTGGAGAAATGGTTTCTAATTTCCAGAATTCTGATAGACTGTTAAAATGGACAAGGATGGATGACCACATGTGATATGGAGGGCAAGGAAAGAAGACATCAGTGAAGACACCTAGGGTTCTCCCTTGCTCGACCAGGTGAATGGTTGTGCCATTCACTGACACTGAAAATATTGGAAGGGTACCAGTTTTGAGGAGGAAGGTCACTTGCCCATATTTAATTGGTGGTCTCTTTATGAAATCCAAGAGGTAGTAGGATATAAGGTCTGAGGCTGAAATGAAAAGTATGGGCAAGACAGAAGTTAAAGAATCGTACCTATAGAATTATATAATGGAGGAAGGAAATATAGAGTGGGAAAGAGAAAAGAGCTTAGAACTGAGTCCTCGAGGAACACAGACTATTAATAGTTGTGTGCAAAATTATGTATTTGTCATCCAGACTCAACAAAATTTTAAGGAGTAAGGTTGGTTATATGATACACACTGATATTTCAAATTTCAACCATATATACACATAAATACATGTATGAATTTAGGGGTAATCTATTTATTTTTATTGTTGTTCAAGTACAGTTTTCTTCATTTTTCTGCCACCACTTCCCACCCTCAATTCTTCCCTACTTTGGCTTTGTCCATGGGTCCTTTATACATGCTCCTTGGTGACCCTTCTATTTCTATGGAGGTGAAAGGTTGAAGATATTGTCACTACTTCAGAAAGGTGTGTGGAAGTAAACAAAGAGCATCCAAATGAAAAAAGCAAGGACTATTTATTAAGAGCTTGCTATAGCAAAAGAGTCAGATACTGCTACTTGTGTTTTGGCAGAGATGCAAGGCAGTGGCCAGAGTTCATTTTTGTCTATCACTAACATATGAGTTCTTTTCTAAAATGCTATCTTGCCTTTCTACTCTTTTGGGGCTATCAGAATAGCAGAGGCAGGAATTCACTCCTATGTTATGTCAAGTAGAAGTTAGGTGGATAGTCATCTGATACAGGTATTCTACTTGTCTGTACCAGGGATGGGGCTTTTTAAGCCAGTCTGGCTTAATCATACACAAGCTTTCTTGTAAAGATCAGATTTCTATGTTAGATGCTATCTAATGTTATGACATAGGACCACTCCTTTCTCTTTGTCCATCTTAAGATGTAGTACTCGTGTGAACTCTCTATAGTGTGGACAACTTTATCATCTAAATTTTATTTTGGCTTGTAATGGTTGGCTTCTGAAGTTCTACATAGGAAGAATGGAATAATATCATTAAGGTCATGGGGTGTGTAGGAGGGGATAGGGATTAGGGGCTATATCTAGAATCTGCATTTGCACAATGCACACTGTTTCAGAATGAAAGTAATTTTAGAGTTTTTTGAATGCACGCTTTGCACAAGATTTCAAAAATACTAATCATCCACCTCAAAGATTGTTATCATTAACCTCTTATGGTAGCTCACAATGGAGAAGGTTGATGAGTTCACAGCTATGAATCATCACTGACACTGCCCCTGTCTTTTGACTCCCAACGGCCCCTCTTCTCAGAGATGATTACCCACACAACCTGCCTGCAATTACTCAGAATTCAACATGCCATATCTTGCCATGTATAATGCACACTTTTTTTGTCCAAATTTTTGAGGGAAAAGTAAAAATGCACATTATACACAGAGTAGTACTAATTCCATATCTATCTTTTATGATGTATAAATATTGTAAATTTGTTACTGGCACATGACATTTTTTGTACCTTGTATCTGTTCTTGTGTTTTGTAATTATTTGTTACATAAAATTTATTGTACCATAATATGTTAAAAAATAAATGCTAAAATTCCTTTATAATATGAAAAAGTATCTCAATATAAATAAATACAATATTAAATTAAAAAATTACACCGAAGGATCTTTTTCCCTGAAAGTTTGGGCCTAAAATGTGGGTGTGCATTATACATGGGAGCACATTATACACAGCAAAATATGGCAATCCTGGGCCAGGGCTCTTATCAATAAGAATACATTTTATTAACATAAAGTGATATAAGTAAGCCTCAGCAACTGAAGAAGCACTATGTAGGAGGCAATAGCACACTGAAAAAAATTATTAAGATTGTATTTGCTTAGAAAAAATTATTAATAAATATATGAATTCTATACTTCTATTGAAATATCTATATCTAAAAATAGTATTTGTTAAAAGTACTTTCTACTGTCTGTACCAAGGCAGACTTTGCTGAACTGTGATCTTTGGTATGGAATGTAAAATTTGTGGAGGTACAAATACACTTTCATTTACTGTTGGCCCTTTGGTGACAGAAGTGCCAACACATCACCAGTTCCTCGGTTCATTATATGCTCAGCTGTGAACAGAATCCCTTCCTTGGCCACATTAAAACCATGTTCTATAACTACTTTTTTTTTTGCTATTATTAACTAAATGTCAAAAGTACTTTGAAATTATATCAAAATGTATTAGTAAAATAAGTCTTATATTTTAAATAAAGTGAATTAAAATGTAAAGTTCTATCAGTATGTCTGTCTTCATTTGGAGAACAGGACTAAGTCAGTGGGTTGATAGGTGGACAGAAGATACATGGAGAGAACCAGATGGGTTGGTAGGTAGGTACATAGGTAGGTAGATGGATAGATAGACAAATATGTTTAAGCTTAAAAAAAGCACTTTTCCATAGTTTTCACATTTGACATCCTTACAAAACCTCTAAAGTATTCATTTCTCATCTCAAAAGTAAAGAAACAGCAGTTCAAATGAACTAATCATATTATCCAATTCATAGAACTGAAGTGTTACCTCCAGAAATCAAGCCCATTTCTTCTCTCCAACTATTGACCCTCCTGTCCACCCTAATGCCAAATACTATGTCAGCCTAAGAAGAGACAAACTTGATGATGGGACCAGTGAGACAAGGTGCCAATGTACAAGGCGATGTAGGAAAAGGTAAAAGATCTTAGGACCATGGTTTCACAATCCTGACAGGGGACACTGACATACAGGGAAAGTAGTTCTAAGCAGCATCCCATTTTGTAGAAAAATCAAGGAGGAATGCTTATCTGTAATAATAATTAAAGTATGAAATGTATGTCATGACATCAAGATACAATGTATCCCAATACATCACGTTACGTTGTGCCGTGTACATGGTGATACTGTGATCCAGCTTTGCAGATCCACTGCTTTTGATACGTTTGCTCACCTCCTTCCACTTTTCCTTCCACCCACCCCTGAAATTGCTTCTCCGAAGAACCAGTTTCCCTTTAGTGAGGATTTATGATTATTGCTCTGAAGTGGTGCAGAGGGGAGCCCTGGAAGCTCATTTTCCTCGACACATCGAATATGTACACACCACAAAATCTGCTACCTAGTGAGTTAAAACCCCATAATTGCGATAGTGAAAGGAAAATTACTCAAGCAGATTTGGTTAGCCACAGTAACAAGACTTATAACCTTTATGAAGGCCTTTGGGCCCTAATTACTCAGCAGCTGATGCCAGGGCTAAAACACACCCCAATCTACAGTAGTTAATTTGCATCTCCCTTCCCCTTAAGCAGGCTGTCTAGTTTTGTTGTTGTACTTGACCTATTTTTGAAGCCCTGAGCCCCTGTCGATAGCAAAAGTCCCACTCTTATACTCTGACTTGAAGAAGAAAGATTTTGCTTAATAAGTTTCAGCAAATCCAAGGGCCTTTAAGAAATAAAATTAAAGGATTATGTAGAAGAATAAGCTCTGGCAACTTTCTGGCTGAAGGGTAGTATATATGTCAACAAGCAATTCTTGCACGGGCCAGGTCTTTACCACGCATAAGAGGAACTTCCATGATCAGTTCAAAGGCGATTGTCCAGACATTTGGGTTCCAGTCATGACCATCTGTTAGTTACTTCTTGTCGTGGGAATACCAGAGCTGAGAGTAGTTCTCTGCCTTTTGTTGCCACCTTGATTAGGCATCAAAGAATGGAGATTCACACTGAGCTCCTCTGTAGCCATTTCTTTTGATTTTCTTGTGGTGGGTGCAATGTGATTCGTAGGCTAGCTCATTATTCAAATCATTACACAGATGTTTTCTTGAATGATATAAACTCCTGCCCGAGGTTAAAAACATTAACTTCCATTGTCACTAAAACAATGATCTGCATATTTTGAACCATAGACAAAAATCCATAGTCAGGAGACAGACAATTGGAGTACAAGTATAGCACTTTTCTGCCTTCTCAGATGTTTTCTCAATAACGCCACTTCCTTTTTTCAATTGACCAGGGAAACGAAGGGGAAAAAAATGAAAGCTTGCTTGATGTTTTTGTTTCCTTTTGGGGGAGACTCAGCAGTGAGTATGCTTGGGGATGCATTCTCTGAGATATAGCTGAGTGTGGACACACACACGCACACACGCACAGATTGTATTACTGTTTTTTACATCTATTTGTGTGGCTGGGTACAAAATTAAAATGTGGGGCTTATTGTTAAAAAAAGTTATTAGGAATTTTAAGATTGTGCAAGAGAGCATGAAACTCCACCTCTGTGTGACCACACTGGACACACACCTGGTGGGCCACCTTTGTCTGTTGGGTTCTCACTGTACAGTGGTCAGACTGGATGAGGTCAAACCCTGTCCCTTCTTTGGCTTGTTGAGACAAATGATAGCAAGTTAAACAAAAGTGAGGCCTGTCATTAGCAATCTAGCTCATTACTAATGTTAAATGAATGCATTTGGAGATAGGGAAAAAAAGTAAAAAACAAAATGAAACTTTTCTAATTTGCAGTGAGCATCTTTTTGTTCAGTAACCGTACACAGAATGCAAGAAGAGGGGAGACAAAGCTGGTGCCGCCTTGTCAGTGGTTTCATTATTTTCCCATCTACACTTGTTTTTGAAGCTTATCAGAACAAAGTACTGTGGGCAACCCAGCTGTCACTGTTATCATCGTGGCTCGGAGTGTTGCAGGCCTGATTCCCATTGTAATGCAATTAATCTTTTGCTTTGCACTAATGGATGAACAAGCATATTTACCACAGCATAAAATCTTAATTATTTTTTGAACAGATGCATAAAAGGAATGTAAATTAATAGCAAGTGACAATTGTGATAAATGTTTACTGTATCTTTAAATGTCAGGGCTCCTATGATGTAGACCAAACCTTCGCTTGGATACAAAAGCTGTTCCCCTTGCACTTACCTCCGTGAGGAGGCACAGACATCATGTTGAAAATCTGTTCTTGGAGGGCAACTTGTGCGTGTAGGCCACACTGAGTAGAAATTACAGTACATATGTTGACAGGGTCGTCCATAAGACAGTGGCATTCATCACGAGCGCTTGCTATTATCACTGCTTTAAAAATTACTTTTTATTATTACTTGTCATAACCTAATTCCTGTAACAATAGCAACAAATATTAATTCTTTTTTCTATCTAAAACATTGCCCTATTTTCACAAAAATTCTCATTAAAAACCTTCACAATGGCACAATATGGAGAAATTTGACAAAAATAATTTGAGCCAAAGAAGCCAAGTAAAAAATAGTACCTAATGTATGATTCCATTTATATAGAGTTCAATTACAGTAAAAACTAATATCCTGTGAGAGGTGAGAGAAATGGTTTTTTTCTTGGACTGAGGAATGCTTGGGAAGGCTGCTTCTGGGGTCCTGGTACTGGCCAATGTCTTGATCTGAATGCTGGCCACGCAGATGGTTTTGGTTTGTGAGTATCGAATGATACAGTTGGGTGTGTGCACTTCTTCCTGTGAATGTTGTACTTCAGTAACAGTTTTAAAGAAAAACCTTTGCATGCTTTATCAATGATATTGATTTTAAAACTGAGATGCAAAGTGGCTAAGCAACAGACCAAGATGAAAAAGATAACGTGGGGGGGGGGTGTAGAACAATGCTTTGAATCAATGTCTCTTTTGATTTCAGGGCCGATGGGTTACACCCTGAAACTGACCTCTGGGCTTTTCTGTCTCTGCCTTCAGTGATCTGCAATACAAAAAAAGTTTAACACAGCACTGTGTGCTTTGCCGTGGAGAAAAGTGATGATGCAGTTGTGGGAAAGTTAAGTCTGCAAACTGCTCCCACTCGCAAAGTTTACCTTTTAAGTTCTATTTACAATATTATTTCCAACATAGGAAAAACAAATGGATTTGTGAAGGGGAAAACCACTACTGTTTGCAAGATCACTTTGCTGGTTCATCATTTCACTGAAGTGAAATGCTCTCCATCCGTTATCACTCTGTCTTGTGTAGATGGTAGTTTGTGGCTAAATAGTCACGATGCTCCTACTTCTGTGATGTACCGGTAGAGTCATAAAAGATTTTGTTGGAAACAGCCCAATTAAATTGTTACTCCCTTATGTGCGTTTTCACTACATCAAGTTTTTGAAACATGCCTCAAGTTCTATTTCGTACTGATGTGTTCAGGTTTCTGCTGTAGCTAGTCAATTTACCTCTTTCTTGTATTTTTTACACTTCTAAATGCCTCCATTGTCTTTTGATGACTTTTCTCAGTTTCAATTTAATCTAGAAGTCATAAAAGGATTAACCTAGAGATTCTCTGAAGTCTGTTCTTGTTCACACCAAAGCCCTGAGGAACTGTGAACAAACCTGCCTTGATTAACTATTTTAAGAATGCAGAAATTCCTCCTGCCTTACTTTTCCTGCGCCTACCCCATCCTCCTGCGCTTTCTGCCCTCAGTCCCTGCCACTGAGGAGCCCTATTTTTCCCTTCTTCCTTTTTATTTTGTTTTAGTTTGAATTTACACATTCACATTGTCCACTGTAACCTTCATATGAACATGACTGCCTCTATGCCACCCCCTTCAGAACAGAGTAAAAAGCCACTCCTCTCTTCCCCACAACAGACATAAAAGCAAGTGAGAGTGTCTGACATGACTGAAATGCTCAGTTTCTGAGAGAAGAAAATAAATATTAGCAAGTTCAGTAAGAAAGACTCATCGGATGGACATTGTTAGATTATTCTGTTGCTGGTTTTCTTTTGCAGAATGAGTCTTTTGCCCTGATAAAAGTTTTATATTGGTGGCTCACAGATTTGGTTAATGTGGAGGACTTAATGCTTCTTTTTGTGTGGTACATAAACTGTGTATTAGGCAATAAAAGGTATTTTTTTTCCAAGCACTACATGTAAAATAATGACTGAGAAGATACAGTATGAATGATGGTCTTCCTGAGACATTTTCTTGTAGGAGTAGGTATGTCAAAATGATTTTCCTGCATAAATAGTGTCTATGTACATTAGAGACTGTGCTTAATTGTGATAATCTAATCATTTGAAAATCAAGAGGAAGCTGACTAAGAGGTGATGATCCATAGGTAATTAAAAAAAAACAAACAAAATAAGACTTCTCGTATCATCTGAAACGAGTTATGATTTAGACTAGAGAAGCATATACTGAGTGGGGAAAACCATGTAGTTTTAGTATCGTTTATGGCTGACGGGAGAAGCCTAAGCATTCTTTCCTAGTTAATGCCTGTTACTTGACTTGAAATTGTTAGAGTGTGCTCGGTATGCTGACTAGAGAGAGCATCCCTTTTCTCAGCTGTGCAGTGATTACTCATTTTATACATATAGGCTGAGTTACAGGTTTTCAAATACATCAAATTTCGTTATACAAATAGCTCTTCTAAAGTCTCAAAGGAAATCCTTAAAAGCATGAGAGGACAATACAATTGTCGATCACTGTGATGTTGAACCCAATGGGGCAGAGAGTTTTGTCCAGAAACACAGAAGAGGAAGTAGAGGCATTTTCTATGAGTTGAATAAAAAGATAGTTTGGCATATTATACATATTTCTTTAACTTTGTATATGGCCACATGGGCCCATGACAAAGCCAGAGAGCCTTGTGTGACATTTGGTTAAACAAAACAGATCACTTCCACTAAGCATCGGTTTCTGCCTTATTTTAAATCAGATGCCAGGGATTCCACTCATGAGTCAAGCAGTGCTCGTGGTTTTGAGGGCCTTACGGCTTGGTGTAGTGCCAACAATTTTAGGAGACGCCTGAGAATAATATGTGTACCTCATGGTTTCTGACTTGATCAAGCTGCATTTTCAAGGAAGGGAAAGAGTGGGGCTGGGTGGAGGTGGGGAAAGGAGGACAAGTGGGAAGAACTGTAATAGCACAAGCAATAACAATAAATATAAAAAACAGAAAGACACAATGAATGTACGCAAGCCACTTGTGAATACTCAGCATCCTCCTTTGCAGAAAGACACCGTTATCTTCCAATGAGCAGATATCAATAGATAAGGCCATGTTAGCACCTGAGCGATGTAAAGAATATTTGTTATAATGTCAGGGCCTTCTACTCACCATTAATACTTTCAAGCATATTTAGTTATAATCCACTTAGTAAAAAAAGAGAAGCAGCACCCAGTGGTTTCATTTCTGGGTACATGTCCAAAGAGACCCAGAGCACTAATTCAAAAGAATACGTGCACCCCTATGTTTATTGCAGCACCATTTCCAATAGCTAAGATACAAAAGCAACCCAAGTGCTCATCAATAGACAAGCAAATACAAAAGCTGTGGGGCCTATATACCATGGAATATTACTTGACCATGAAAAAGAATGAAATTTTACCATTTGTGACAGCATGAATGGACCTAGATGATATCATGCTAAGTGAAATAAGTCAACCAGAGAAAAGCAAACGCCATACGGTCACCCCTCACTATATCGTGGTTGACTTATTGCAGCTTCACTGTGTCCTGGGTTTTTAAAAACCTGAGGGATGACCGTATACGTCACAGGTGAGTACCCATACAGAATTTTATATGTTGTTAAACTTATGTAGGTTTAAGAGTGTAGAGAGTATTTAAGAGCATATGAAGTGTTTATAAGAGTGTGGGAAAGGTTAATAAGAGAGTGGGAAAGGTTTATAGGACCATGGGAAGGGTTTATAAAGCCTTAAAAATATATATAAATAATAAAATAAATGTAACACCACTATTTTGCAGATTTTCACCTATTGTGAAGGGGTCTCTGGAACGCAACTCCCGTGATAGGTTAGGGGTCACTGTGTGATTTCACTTATATGTGGAACCTAAAGAACACAATCAAAGAACAAATGAAAATTAATAAGAACAAATAAAAATTAAAACAGACTTATAGGCACAGAAAACAGACTGATGGTTGCCAGAGGGGCGGAGTGTTCGGGGGTTGGGTGAAAAAAAGTGAAGGAATTAAGAAGTAAAATTTGGTGGTTATAAAATAGTCGCAGGGATGTAAAGTACAGCCTAGGGAATATAATCAATAATAGTGTAATAACGATGTATGGTGCCAGGTGGGTACTGTAAATGTTGAGGGAATATTTTGTAAAGTATGTGCTTATTTAACCACTATACTGTACATCTTAAATGAATTCAAAATAATACTGAATGCAAACTAATTGAAATATATGAAAATGGATGTGCAGCATGAAATTTTTGCCTGAGAATAGGTTGTTACTACTGGATTGCATTTTTTTATTACATAATACAAGCTATGTCCACAGCTTCTGATTGTCAAATGCTGGCTAACTGTCTTCCTTAATTTTTTTTTACAAATAAGCCTTCACAAAATACAAATTTCTCCTTTTGCCTACATTTAAAACAAATTAGGTATAGGGTGTTACATCCACATAAGTTTTTCGGGGAATGTCATCACTATTTTATCACAGGTGATTCATAAGTTACAACTCCCTGGAACCTCTTAGGATATCTACTTTATAAAGATTACAGCAATATCAGAACATTTATATTTTACCAATTTTATAACTTTAAGATTGAGCTTCTAAAATATAACCTCCGAAGCAGATGTCAAACACCAAGGCCTGACCTCAGTTTCACATAATGGACTGACTGTCAATGACTGATGTGAGGGGAATAGAATTTGTGTCTATTTTTGTGACATTGTGATTTCAGAGGACTCTTTTTCCTCTCCTTCGGTAACATTTTGTCATTCACTATCTCTACTTGGATCTGTGTGTAAAGAAGAAATATTTTTGCCTAGGGGCTCATTTTGTTTGCCTCACTCTCAGCCATACTTACAAAGAAGAGGTTAAATAATTTAACTACGTCTAAGATGAGGGTTCATATGGGAATCTTACAATGCTTAGCTCTTCTAGAAGACTTTTATACTGATGTGGGTTTTGGAGCTTTAGATATGAATTTCAGACTTGGAAACAAAGTACTAAGAAATCATTTATGAAGTGTTATTGAGTTACTAAGGGAACAACAATAGATTTGGACATTTATGAGACCAGTAAGTAAAGCCATATATCCAGATTGGCCTCTGATAGCGTCCTTCAGATGTAGTTTACTAACACATAGCACACAAAAAAGCTATTTCTGTTTCTATTTATTTGTGTCTCATAAACCATTACAGATACGCAATAACGTTCTTGAAGGCATTTGAAATGAAACTTACATAGGTAACTCACAAACCAGTCTACCATTTAGTTTCTGAACTGGTTCAAGAAAAAAGGACCTTACATAGCAAAACTTACATTAATATTTACGTATTTAAAAATAGGTCATTCATACATTTTGATATCCAAAGAGACAAATTTGACATTTTTGGAGAGGCAAATGGGTTGTTTTTTCATGTAACATGTGCAACAGACACAGAGAGTCATTCATGGTATGTTGAGCTCCTGTTAGGTTTTCATCCACTTTTTATTATCTCCTCTTTTATATAGCAAATACTTTTTGCACATCTACTGTGTCCTCGAGGTCAGTGTTCACATCTGGAATACCCATGAATCATGAGCCAAGACCAACATGGTCCCTGACTTCATTCCACTTATAATCTATGACCAGAAGTCTCCATGTAAAACTCAAGAGAGAAAGTCAGATATATGGGCCTTGCTGTGTGGTGAGAGAATGAAATACAATAATGACGGTGTAATCAAATGTTAGAGGAACACAGGACACAGTGTGAGAGTATATTGTAGGGAGCTTCCTCACTTTGGCGGTCTCATTAGAGGCACTCTGGAAGAGGTTTTCTGTATCTTAAAAATTTTTGTAAAAAAATGTGAAGAACTATACCATATATTTGCCCTTTAATTAATTTAATAAACATTGGCTGTTACGTGCAAATTATTGTACCAATAATGGGAGAAAATAGAAAGAATAAGGCAAAGCACGTATCTGGAGGAGTTTCATTGTCTAATATGCCCAGTTTATGGAGACAGTCATGGAAGGAAAGTAAATTACAATAAAAGTGCCTGGGAGCCTACAGAGGAAGACGTAGCACCACCGAGGGAGACGGAGTGGTTGGGAAGATTTACAGGGGAGGGCTCTTATGTTAAGTCTTAAAAGATAAAGAAAACAGAGACTTTTCATTCTAGAAAGATGGAGAGATGGAATAAATGTCTTTTCATTTTAAAATATTCCTGTAAGAGATGTAAAACCAAACTGTAGCTTCAGAGGAAATGCATGCAAACTGCATAGCTAACAAAAAGCTAGTATGTAGAACATATTAAGAACTCTACACATTTAAGAGTAAAAAATAATCAAACAGTCCAGTCAGAAAATGTACAAATGACACAGACATGGAGTTCACCAATTCAGCAGAAGGAACAGAGATAACACAAATCACATTCATAGAAGTTCAATATCATTAGCTGTTAGGAAAATGAAAGATTAAAACCACAATAGATATTATTGCATACCTACCCAAATGGCTAAAATAGGAAATGTTGACATTACCAAATGCTAGGCAGGGTGCAAAGAAACTGGACACTGTGCATTGTTGATAGGACTGTAAACAGGTACATGCACCGTTAGTCAGCTTGGGCTGCCATAATAAAATGTCAGGATGGGCAGCTTAAAGAGCAGAATTTGTTTCTTTCTTCCTGTTCCACAGGCTGGGAAGGCCAGATCAAGGGACTGTCCGATTTAGTTTCTGATGAGAGCTCTCCTTTAGGCTTGCAGACAGCTGCCATCTCTGTGTGTCCTGACATAGTGGAGAGGGAGCTCTGGCGTCTCTTCCTCTTCTTAAAAGCCCAACAGCCCTGTAGGATCGGGGTTCCAGCCTTATGACCTCATTTCACTGTTATCACCTCCTGACAGGTCCTATCCCAAGTGAATCGTCACTTTGGGGATTAGTACTTCAACATAC
>PVKM010008231.1:0-39426 GCA_004027735.1 Carollia perspicillata
TTTTTTTATGGTTCAAGTACAGTTGTCTCCGTTTTCCCCCCACCACTCCCCCCAACCCCAGCCATCCCCACTTCCCACCCTTGATCCCGCCCCCTTTGGTTTTGTTCATGTGTCCTTTATAGATGTTCCTGAAAACTCTCCCCGTTTTTCCCCTCATTATCCCCTCTGACATTCCCTCTTGTTACTGTCCGTTTGTTCTTAATTTCAATATTTCTGGTTCTATTTTGCTTGCCTTTTTGTTTTGTTGATTAGGTTCCAGTTAAAGGTGAGATCATATGGTATTTGTCTTTTACCGCCTGGCTTATTTCACTTACCATAAAGCTCTCCAATTCCATCCATGCTGCTGCAAAGGGTAGGAGCTCCTTCTTTCTCTCTCCTGCATAGAATTCCATTGTGTAAATGTACCATAGTGGGTGGGGTGGTGGGGTTTTTTTTTTTTTTTTGCATTCATTTACTGTTCATTTCAACAAGCTGTGTGCAGTGCCTACTGTGTACCAGACTGTGTGTAATGGAGAATAAACAACTTCATCTTTAATCTAGAATACAAATAATGGGGGCACTTAATTTAATAAAAAGTAGCATTCCCCTTTCTTTGTGGTCTCTTTGTTAGAATCACCAAATTTGGTGAGAATGTAGCAAAGTCCAGAGTGCTAAAAAACAAAAAAACAGACATAGTTTCCAATTCCTGAGTGGCCCAATGAGAGAACATCAGTTGGGGAGTCTTGCAGAGGCATTAAAAGATAAATGTCACATGCATATGGGCATTCACGCAAAAGGAGGCACTTGCGGTTTCTCTGCTGGGCAGAGCTGGCCTCCACTCACCACACAGTGGGGAAGCTGGCAGGAGCTGCTGGTCACCAGCCTCCACACTGGCAGGCCCCTCTTTCTGGCCACGGAGCTCGGGGTCTGCATGACCTGAGGCGAGTCATCTGGGGACATTTAGAATTCTGATCTAGTGAGCCAGTGGAAGCAGCATAGATTAGAACAGGACAGAAATCTGGCAGCCTAAATACCATCTGCTTGGTCTGAAGTTTTGGCTCTGGCTCTGGCTCTGGATGGGAATCTAGAGCCAGACTGGGAAAGCTGCTGCGTTTGAAGCTGGTTACAGCAGGTGGCGCAGGAGAGCACACACCAGCCCTCGGTGGGGCCAGAAAGAAAGTATGGAATTAACTCTGCCCCAGAGAGAAGCAATGGAGCCAAGAAAGGCAAAGGATAGCAGGCTGCAGGGTGCAGGAGCAGCACACTGCCAGGGGGAAGGGTAGGACCAGCTAGGGGCATTTCTCAGATAAAGAAACGTCAAGATAGGCCCTCAAAGGTCTGAATGAAACAATTGGATGGAACACTTTTAGGATATTTGCAAAGGAAACAAAAGAGAAAAACAACATACAATATTAACTTTAGGGGGAAGATAAACACTTCTGGAGTTGAAAGGCTCAGACCATTCTGACCCCGAGACAGCTATGGGTGAAGTGTAATTCCCCAAATAGCCTTCCTCCACCATCACCAGCACAAAACCAAACACTGATAACAGAAAGAAAAAAAAAAAAAAAAACAGAAACAAAACAAACAAAACACTTATTCTGGTTGCTAAAGCTCTTGAAAGCAGCATTAAAAAGATTTTTATCTACACCCTAAAGCTGCTAGACAAGCCGCCTTCTCAACTCCTTATCTCTGGAATAGCTGGCCTCCAAATTATCCCATTCTGGGACAAGAAGAACAAAAAAGTTCCTCTCCTCCCACACCCTTGCCTCCTCAGTTACTGTGTCCCAAAAGGCAGGAAGTACCTCTGCATTTACACAGCAAGGCGAGGCGAGCTGAAGAACTTTAAGCAGGTAAGTGTCCGAAGCACAGGGATAAAAATATCACACAAGATACAGGACCGCCTCTTTCCTCTAAAATCTTACTTCCAAAATCAGTAGGAGCCAAAACATGCAGTACAGAATTTACTTCACCCACTTACGCTGCAAAGGTTGGCGTGAGCACAAATCTCAGGGAATGTAAGGAATTGTACTTATTTTTCCATTTTGTTTATTTTCACATTTTTACTTCTCTCCCTGGGGAATGATCCCACATACTTGAGGTATGATGTTATAGAAATCAATTTTCAGTGTTTGCTTTTAAGTACATATACAAATATGAAAAGTTTTGCATTGTTTGACAAATTGTTGAAACATCTGATGCGCTTGTTTTCGATCTTCTGCAAAAAGTGAGGTCTGCTCAGCTAGGACATTGGATGAGTCTGTTGCAGGTAGGAGGTCCTGGAACCTCCTACCTGCAACAGACGGGGTGCACATCACTATTTCTCAATGCAGCAAGCACAAGTGCCAGGCGACCCAGGCTCCAGTGAAGGCCTGAGCACACACAGAGAAGAGACCCCGCTCTGGGTGGGCCCAGAGAGGCTTCATGGAAGCAGACACCAGACTGGTTCGCCTGTCTGAGCCAATGGACACACTGCAGGGGCATCCAACCTTTTGGTGTCTCTGGGCCACGCTGGAAGAAGAAGAGTTGTCTTGGGCCACACAATAAATACATTGCGACACATAATCACACACACACAAAAAACCTCTCAAAATATTTTAAATAAATTTACGATTTTGTGTTGGGCCGCATTCACAGCCATCCTAGGCCTCATGTGGTCAATGGGCCACAAATTGGACACCCCTTGTGTCCTTCCTCAACTCACCATCTTCCTTTTCTGGGTAATTTCTGGTCTTTTTTAAGAACCAGCACTAATAGCGTCTGACACACCACTCTCTGACCAGCACCTTGCCCCTGTGCTTTGTAGAAAGCCTGTGCAAGTCTCATTCCAAGTACATGACATAAAAATGATGCTGGTGTCTCCATCTTGGTACTATAATATTCACTCACCACAGTGTGGACTCCTGTTTTTCTGACCCTTAATGTTTTTCCAGGTCCCTCTCCCCCAAAGTCCCTCCTAAGCAGAGTTGCCAGATAAAAAGAAACTGTCCGGTTAAATTTGAATTGCAGATAAATCATAATTTTTAGTGTAAGTACATTCCAAATATTGTTTGTGTTGTTGCATTTTTATTTGCTAAATATAGCAACCTTTCTTTTGAGATTGCTGAGCTCATGTCTTCTTCTCTACCCGCTGCTTGAGGGCAGGGGACCAGGGGCCATTCAAAGCTGCCAGTGCACTGATCATTCTCCGTAGCTTCCTGGGAAGGAAGGGTGATGCCCCTAGTCCCCACTTCCAGAATGTTGAAAGAGCAACCTAAGGTCAGTTTCAGATCCATCTTGTGTTTTTCCTCCTTCATTGGGTGTATTTATTCAGTAGAAATAAAGTTTGAATGTTGCAGTGTGATATAAAAACACTTGCTGAATTATTTTTAAATGAGAGGGTTATTACTCACTTTGGATTTAAATGTGATTTAATGAATTGTATGAACTGTATGACTGTGATAGTTTGAAATCTGTCAGATCTTTGTTTAATTTCAAAGCGTGGCAGAGTAGACGTGGCGACATTCACCTTTTCAGTTCTTGCTGACTCTGTGTCCGTCCGTCCCCCTCCCCCACGCTCTTGGAAGAGGCCACTGAGGTCCAGCTGCAAAGGTGCATCTGAAGAAACGCATTTAGTCCCGTCAGATGGTGTCCACCATTGGGAGATATCTTCATGCTCAGTCTGCCCTCTTCATTTCACAACTTTAGCGAATAGAACTTAAAACATGAAAACACAACATCTTGGATTCCTCTTGCAACAGGGTGCAGCCAAGGACGGGGGGGGGTGTCCAAATAGGGATTTGTAATGGGGTCCAGAACTTGGTGTCTGGGAAATATTAGAAAAATATATATATCTAGGATGTCCTCACCCCCACAAGTCTGAGCTGGGGGATGGGACACATGGAGCAGGGCCATTGAGAGTTGTTTTGAATAGTAACAGTTTTGCAGATAACCTCTAGAAGGGTCATTTAATATATCTATACCTTTAACTGGTTTCATAGATATATTAAATAGCTGTGGCCCTGCTTTGAGCCAGGGGGATGGGAGTGACTTCAACCCATGATGTAACTGGGAGGCAACGCCCCCTGGTTACGGAGCCTGTGTAAGAGCTTGGAGATGATTGGCTGCCTGGACTTACTATGGCAGCCCAGTAAAGCTGGAAAAATACGGGAATGCTGGCAGCTGTGGCCAAGTGTGGGAGGGGTTGAAAATGGTGAGGCAGAGGAAGATTGGCGCTGGGATTTAAACTCAGGCACGGCAGCCATGCGGTGTCTTTGGGGGACCATGTGGCTTGGGCAGAGAAGAAACACAGACTTCTAGTTCTTTTTCTGAGGTACAGTACCCAGGACTGGGCAGAGGGGGAAGGAAGGACTGTGCATTTGTGGCTATTCTAAAGGACTTTAGGATCTCAATGAAGACATTAACTCATTACTCTTAAATTTGTATAACTCTTTAAATAAATAATCCCTTTCCTTTCCACCAATCTCTGGCATTGAGAGACATCTTTCCCTGGGGGTGGGCAAGGTGAACCTAGTACGGGGTGGGGGGCCCCCAGAGCACAAGGGTGGGTCCATTCGGCAACAGTATATCATTCAACCCCCACCCCCGGGTCTGTTCTATAACACTCTAACACACCCCTTCTACCAACATTGTCATTCTTTCCACTTACAATCAATCTCCCTGGGTGAAAACTTGCAACAAGCATAACTTACAACAGCATTGTCCTACCTTTTTCACATCAGTACACACAGAAGATCATCACATTACTGGGGTATATTGAAAATATTCGGGAGATTCTATTTGAGACTTAGTAATAAGAGTAATTAAATTGTATTAATTAAAATCTCCCAGTCGTAAATCATTTTTCATTTTAAGATGTAAAATATTAAAGTCGCACCTGCCTCATATGTTATATAAAAATCTAGGCACACGTGAAATTAGAAAAAATGTCATGTTCATACTACAGGCAGAGCAAAAAACAGCATGATGAAACGTCACAACTAAGCAGTGACTGAACCGATGGAGGATGCTGGCCGCAGTAGGAAGGGCGGAGGAACACCAGTTCTCTGCAGCCGCTCCATCCAGGACACACTGGTGGCAGCGTCTCTGACAAGCTCCAGACACTCAGATCCTCAGTACAGAAGTTGAGTGGTTTATTTTTTTGAAGATTTTACTTATTTTTTAGAGAGAGGGGGAGGGGGAAAAGGGAGGGAAACATGGATGTGTAAGACAAACATCGAGCGGTTGTCTCTTGCATGCCCCTAACCTGGGACGTGGCCTGCAACCCAGGCAGGTGCCCTGACCAGGAATCGCACCCTCAGCTCTTTGGTGGGTGGGACGACATCCAGCCCACTGAGCCACACCAGTCAGAGCAGAATGCAGGCAGTTTATAGATAAGGGCACATGATGAATGTTCAAATAGAAGTGAAAATTTCTAAAAAATTATCAAATCCTATGTATGACCACTGTAAGAAAACTACAACCATCTGTATCTCAGAAAATGCCTGAAAACTACCCTGGCACCTCCAAACCAGCCACTGCACCCCAGGGAGCATTGCCTTATGAAAAGAGAGCACGGTGTTCTTGCCCTCTGGCCCACCTCCAGTCCATCATTGGTGCTACAAGCACAGTCAAAATGGGCAGGTATTGAAGAAGAGAAATAATTTTATTTTTTAACCAAATGAAAGCCTTCCCCACCTATTAAGGATCATGGAACACTGAAGTAAGTTACTCACGAGAGACTGTACAAGGACTGTATTCTGCCCCTGACCCGCCGTGGTGGGCGCGAAGGGCCAGCGCAACCATTCCATTCAATGCCACGTACAAAGCAACCATGGGACACCTAGCACCAAGCGAGCACCAGAGATAGAAAAAACGCAAAAAACGTGGTCCTTCCTAGGAGCAACTTACAGTGTGGAGAGTGAGAGCAACACAGGAGCAGGCATGCAAGGGAATCCATGATTCAGCTGAGTCACAGTCAAGACGAGGTTCAACGATTCTTTCCTGCCCCCCCCAATTATGCTATGACGAGACACGTGATTTTTACAAAGCATTTGACTGTCTTTCTCCTGAACACTTCTCTTTTCTTTAAGAACTTGCCTTAAGTTTGACTGTTGGAAATGTTTTTCTCCTGCTGAAAAGTATGCTACTTTTTTCCTTCTCCGCTGGTTTCAGAACTTGGAACAAAGGGCACAGCACTGCCAGGTACCACTGGCTGACTCTGTCCTGCAGGCCTAGAGTGTGGAACACGGAGGACTAAAGAGTTGGCTGGGAAGTGAACCCGACAATTTTTAGAAAAAAAATTCTCTACTCATTCCACTTCCTAGGTCTCAACAAGGTTTCCTTGAGCAGACAACTTGAAATTGTCTGTCAGCCCTGTGCCTCTCAAGACCTGTTTCCTTTACCCATCCTAGAAAGGTCACTGCACTGAACCATGTTTTCTTGATCCTGTAATGTACGGCACATCCGTTAGGGAGTTCCACCTGAGTCCCCAGCAAAACGAAATTAATGTGTGTGAATTAGCGCCACTTGTCTGCTCTGTGGAACGATGCCAGAACCATTTTTTCATACAAGAGATACCTGACCCTTCCTCAGTTCCCATCAGTCTCTTTCTTCAATAATGACCTACACCTCACCTCAACTTGTGTTTAGTTTTATAGTTTATGAAATGTATTTCCTCCTTTGGCCTTTGACGTTTGGGTAGTAGATAATGTAGAGGTTTTATTTCTAACGTATAAATGAGAAAAATAAAGCTCAGAGAGTTAAATGTCAAGCCTAAGTCACACAGCTAAAACCTGAAGGGGCATTTGTCTGAATGAAGCATACTTTCCAAAGTACCATACCCAGTCAGTAGATGACGGAAGAGAAATTTGAGAAGGTTAACGTTGAAGGAGCCACCACGTTCCCCTCTTTAACCTCCGACCCACAAGTCACCAGAAGGCTCTAATAAAACATCCATGAATGTCGGAATCACCTTTGGTGCACAGATTCTGAGAAAAAACTACAAGCATCCATGTACACACGAACACACATGTATATATGGGTCAAGTTTACTATCATTCCAGTATTTAAAATTCATTACCGGATTCCACATTGTTCTTCTCCATGCAGTAAGAACCTGAAGCAGTAGAAGCTCAATGTCTATTGACTGAATGCATAAATTAACGCTTATCTCCCTCATCCCTTTGCACGTCTCAGGGTGGTCCTCCGATTCAGCCAGTCCTGCCTCCCTGCTGCCCCTGGCAGTGGCACTGGAGCACCCGCACAGGCTCAGTGTAGGAGGATCCCACATGCAGCAACACGGATCGGTGCCAGGCAAAAATAAAACGGTAGTTTCTCTCGTGCTGAAGCAAGGCCTACAAATTCCAGCTTCAAGGATGACTGTAACAAATGACTGTTTTAATCCTTTGGGACAGATAATCCTTTAAAGTAGATATTCAAATCTCATTTAATAGGTGAATACACATAAGCTCAGAGAAATCAAATAATTAGCAAAAGATCACAGAACTGGCGAGGGAGAGAAGCAGAATGTGAACCAAGTTCTGACTGCTTAGTTGACCATTGTGTGTCTAGTGACTAACACGGTAACCGGCCTCCCTGATATTTCTTGGAAATATCTTGTCCATTCTACTTGGGGACCTTTGCACTGGTTGTTTACTTGGCCTACACGTCTCTCCCCCAGAAACCTGCAGGCAGACCTATGCCTCCCTGACACCTCCTCTAAGACTTTGCACCTTTTCAGTTACTCAAAGATCCCTTCCCTCACCACCCGTTGAAATTACAAGTCAATCTTGCCCCCACCTCCACCATTCGAGATCCTCCTTATCCTACTTTGTTTTTTGTAAGGCATATCTTTTTGTATATATCATAACAATTAGTTATTTATTATGTTTATATATATTGGCTAAGTAGATTTTGCTATGGTATGGATTTTTGTCTTTTTTAGTTCATGAATGTACTCAGAACACTAAGAATATTGCCAGCAATATGGTCGGGGTTCAATAAATATTTGCCGACTTGAAGGAATACATGAATTGCAGTCACTCAGGTAATATTTGTTGAATGATAAAGGATCCAGGCTCCTCACCTTACCTAAGCTAACCCACAAGTAGATTCCATTTGTTAAATGCCTTCTGTACAATAAGCCCAGTGACATAAGTGATCTCATTTAATTAGCTCTCAAATCCTTTGAGATAGATAATCGAATCCCCTCTTACTGGTGAAGATGTGTAGGCTCTGATAAATTAAATAATTAGCTGAATACCCTACCACTGTTAAGTTACAAGTCAGAATCTGAACTCAGTACCGTCTAACTTCAAAGCCTGGCGGTCTCCCATCCCTGCACAGCCCTTCTCGACGTACTCACATGGGTGTGAGCCATCTAGAAATGTGCCGCCTGTGAAAATGAAACACTGCCCCATGTGAAGTAGGTATGTCTCCACCGTCTATAGTCAATAGTATTTTCCTGTTGGACTCAGACACCCCAGCATTCAGGACCTGAGAGGAGTCTGGTTATTTCTTCTGCTGTTCTAGAGCCTGGCAGCCGTGCCCGTTACCCGATGAGCCTGGTAATTTGCATTTCTAATCATTCAAGAATTTCATTAGTATCATGGTCTTAATCAGGTGCATTGCAAATACAGCTGATGTCATCGGAGCTGAATTAGTCTGAAAGAGAAAAGCGTTTTTACTGTCAGAGTCTGCTTCCGCTGGCATCAATGTGAAGGGTCTCAGGGGCTCCTGAGGGAGGAAAGAAACCAACTTGAAATCTAGATTCTGTGATAAAAGACTTTTTTGAAACATTAGCTGGGAAAGGTTTTGGAAACTGTAATATCGCTAAGGTAAAAATATGCAGGTAACAAAGGTCTATTGGTATATAATTTATACATCATGGCATTCACTTATTGTAACTATACAACTTACTGATTGCTTTTAAATGTGCAGAGTTGGGCGACTATAACCATAATCCTGTTTTAAAACACTCCAATCATGCCACAGATTTTCCTCAAGTGTGTTGCCGTCAGTTTCTGTTCCTACCCACCATTCCCAGACAACCTACCCAGTCCCAGGCAACCATGGTTCTGCTTTCTGTGTCTATGAGTTTGCCCTTTCTAGACATTTCATATAGATAGGATCACATAATGTGAGTACTTTCGTGCTTGCCTTTTTTCACTTAGCAAGTTTTTGAGGTTCATCTAGATTATAGCATGTATCAGTATTTTTTACTACTAAATAGCATTTCGTTGTATGGATACACCCAATTTTGTTTATCCATTCATCAATTCATGGGCATTTCAATTGTTTCCATTTTTAGCTATTCTGAATAATGTTGCTGTGAACATTCTTGTATAAGTATTTTCATTTCTCTTGGGTAAATTCGTAGAGTTGAATTGATAAGTCTTATAATAAGTTTTCATTTAACATTTTAAGAAACTACTAAACTGTTTTTCCAAAGTGGCTGTTCCAGTTTATATGTTTCCACCAGCAACATGGGAAGGCAAGCACTGATTCTTAAAATTTTTTTAAATGGTAGAATCGAAAGCCTTTAACTTTTCATGCTTGATCTTTGAACTGTAACCTTGAATGAAATCTGTGAAATACTAAAATCACATTGTAGACAGTGAGTGAGAAGTAATTCTGCAAATTAATTGAAATTAATGAAATTTAGGTAAAAGAAAGGATTTGTGACAAGTAAGTATACTCAAGAATAGTAGTCTCAGATTTCATTTGCTAGAAAATTAAATCAGCCAATTATATCAGTTGAAAAATCAGTTATATTAGTCATAAAGATTGCTCATTTACCCAAATTTACCCTCAGATTTATATAACAAAGACATTGGTTTAATTTATATCTTTCTTGTTTTTTATCTTCATATCTTGAAGAGACAAATGATTTTGTGGGCTTCATTTTTAGTTTAGTCAAACTGGACAGAGACACTTACTTGCTAGCTTAGAAACTATTTTTTTTAGCTTAGAAACTCTTGATAAAATATATGTCATCAAAAGAAAGATGTCACAAACAACTCTTGAGTTGCAAATTCAGTTGGGAATAAATGTAGGCTCTTTGTTGTAAAATGTATAGGTTCAGTCATTTCTTCTTAAAACCCATTAATATGCTCTTTGAGACACTAATAGTAGTTAGACACAGTCTACACCTTTAAGGAAATGGCAGACATATCAAAGAACACTGCAGTGCAGCCTTGCAGGAGCTGTGGTCAAAGTACATGCAGACTAGAGGGAAGCCCAGGCACGCACACACACACAGGAGTAGGCAGGGACGTCATTACAGAAGAAGCCAGCTTTTGTGCTGCTGTGTTAAAGATGAGGTATTTGCCAGGGTGGAGCTCATTCTTCCTAGATGCTGGAGCAGGAATGAAGGCCGGGAGCTGTGCCCAGCCTGGCATCCTCAGAGAAGAGCAAAGGCCTTTCATGTGGCTGGCGTATGCAGGGGCATGGAGCAGATGAGGCTGGAGAGGACACAGTCTTAGATGGCTTAGTGAAGAGACTGCATTACCCAATAGAAAACAGGAATGTTATATAGGATCTGACACTGTAAAATTTAAATTTTATTTAGTTCATTTTTGCTAGAGTAAAGAGGATAACTGGGAAGCCAATTAAAAGACTGTGGTAGTAGCTGAGCTAGACCTATGCACGGAGGCAGCAGAAGTAATGAGGAGGCAGTCAGGGTCTGAAGGATGCTAAGAGGGCAGGATCCAGAGTGTTGGTTTGGGGTGGACAGCAGCAAACTTCCTAGGCCCTGTCTGCATGACTCACAGGACTGGTTTTGGCCTAGGAATCTTCATTTCTATAGTCACTGCAGGTGGTTCTAATGCAGTTTGACTGAGGATGCTCATCTGGAGGGTGTAGGTTCACTGCATCAAGGGGCCTCCTGGAGAACTACCGATTCTAGAGCGCAAACTAGAGAACTCTAGGTAGCTCTAGAGAACTACCGATTCTAGTGGCAAACACAAGGCCCTCAGTCCGAAGCCGGCCCTCTACCTTGTTTCTACCTGGCAGCAGCGCCAAGCTCTCACTTAACTGCTAAGAAGGAGTTACATTTATACAGTCCTAAAATTATATTGGGTCCTTTGAAGGCAATTACAAGGCTGATGTGGGGCCCCCAGTGAAAATGAATTTGAAACCCCTGTCCTAGAGCCACCGGCAGAACAAGTGACACCAGGGGGATTGAATAAATACACTGGTAAATGGTGGGTGACCTTGGCCACTGGGCTCTGCTAAATTGGTCTGTCACTCTAAGCTGGCTAACTTAAAAAAAATTACACTTCAAAGATAAAACAAATTAAAGTTAGTCAATGCAAGCAATTAATATAATGGAAGTCTATTGGTCCATGTATAAGATTCCAAAATGGATAATTTGCATTTACCTAAAATTAATTTCTACCTCACAATGCTGGTAAATTGTTTCATTTTGCCATGAATTAGCTCTTGGTACAAACATTTTTATTGTGCCTTCAGAATACCCTCTCCTCTCTCTCTCATCTGTGTACGTATAAGACAGATTTTAGTATTATATCTTTTATCTCCTAAAGTCCAAAAGAATAGAAACTGTATCAATAAGTCATTTTGCTCTGGTGTACCTATGAAAAACAGGCACAAAATAAATGTTTTGTGTGGATGAAGATGCAAATATGTTGATGCTTTATTTGCATATTACAATAAGATGCTTATTTGTGAATTATGTCATTTTAAGAGTGTGAGCTGTGCTGCATTTTGTTTTGCACGGTCTCTTTAAAGGCAAAAGCACCAGAATAATAAGATCTGCTACATGGCCCAGATAACAGTGTCAAATAATGTCCTTATTAAACTTCTACATTCATGACAAGCCTGATAGAACATGGTTAGTCTACATTTGATCAATTTTTTGTGTCCCCCAACCAGAATTATAAATACTGACTAATAAAAGAGCCTACATTTATTAAATGATTGTTTCATACCAGGTACTGCACTAGTGCTTTACATGAAGGATTTCATAGACTGATCATGGTGACCTTAAGCTGGACCTATTAGCCCTATTCCACAGAGGAGAAAATCAAGGCTTAAGATAGTTAACTAACCAAAGTCACAGAATTAAGGAGTAGGGGTATGAATTTAGGTCTAGCTGAGTGGGGTCTTACAATTATCTCATACTCTTTCTCAAGTTTCCATTCTGTAAAAGCAATGAAAGAAGTGAATTTAATGTGATGGAAAATGAAGAACAGAATCTGAAACTATGGTACATTTGCATAAAGGAATACTATGCAACAGAAAGAAAGAAGGAGCTCCTACCCTTTGCAACAGCATGGATGGAACTGGAGAGGATTATGCTAACAGAAATAAGCCAGGTGGTGAAAGACAAATACCATATGATCTCAGCTATAAGTAGAACCTGATCAACAAGACACACAAGCAAAATATAACCAGAGACATCGAAGTTGAGAACAATCTGACAGTTACCAGAGGGGAGGTTGAAGGAGATAATGGGGGAGAAGGGGGAAGGGTTTTGAGGAACAACTATAAAGGACACATGGACAAAACCAAGAGGGGGTGGAATCAGGGGAGGGAGGTGTGGACGGCTGGGGTCAGGGGGAGTGGGGTGAGGGGAATGCAGACAACTGTACTTGAACAACGGTAAAATTTTAAAAAATTAAAAAAAATAAAGAACAGAATCTAGAGTATGAAAAACTACTTCACAATGATATTCTTAAGAAATACCAGCTAGAAATGTACCCCACTTCTTTTTGAATGGTATGATGGTCAATATTTAATATGTCTCTCCCCAGGGAGAAAAAAGCCCTGATGTGCTGCATTTGCAGATTTCTGGGGTATATATACTCTCTCCAACCTGCCCTCACTGAATGTAGAGTTGAAAAGAGATCAAGCATTGTGTCTGTTCCAGAACAAGGCCTGGGACCATGGGTCAGGTAGAAGACACTTGTACTGTTCTATGGGAGGACCCAGTGCAGGGGACAGGATGGTGCTCAAGGATGTACAATGGAGCGGTGGAATGCAAATGCTATTAGGCTATTTTTAATTAGAAAGTGATGTCAGCTGAATGCACTCTCAGACTCTACAGTTAATAGTTTCCTGACCTAGACCTCATTTACTAGGCCCAGTCCCCAAACCAGGCTGCATCAGTGCCTATGGACTTTCATTACTGACTGGCCTTCTCAGTAGATGTAGTTCTAACCAAATCCAGGTCTACTATAAGCATAAAACTGGGGAGTTAAAAGGAAAATACTTCTGTGCTGAACCACAATCCACAGCGTGTGAACAGGGCATAAGCAACTGCCTGACACGGAGGATGCCAAAGATCATTGTCATGCAGTTTTAAGCAACACAGGATTAATTCTGTCCAGCTGTCATTCATAGCAGCATCTTTTATCTATTCATTTCCCACATGAATAATATTTGATTATCTGTCTTCTTATGAAAAGTGTATGTGTTATGTAAAGCAAGGTTTTTGTAGTCAGACCTATCTGAAATGTTTTATCTGCTTCCCATATCATTTAATCCTCACTAATATTTTTACCATTTTAAAGCCAAGAAAATTGAGTCACAAGGACATAAATGATGGTTTCTGAACAGAAAACCAAGGGCCTAATTCTAGGGCCTGAGCTCTTTACCAATGTACTTTCAGAATTTCTCTCCCCTACCAAACACTCTCCTGTCTTCAGACTTCAGGAATAACACTCATTTCTTCTCCTAAGGGGGTCAGCCAATGCTACTGCCTCAGTCAGAAAGAATACTCCCTCTCCTTATCTCCACCTCTTCAGCTATCCAAATTCTAGACACTCTCAAGTGCCAACTTTCCTGGAATGTTTTTGTGCATTATTCTAACCCAGGTAGATATCCCACTCATATACAACTGGCTCTGTAAAATGAGCATTAATTTGCTTTGCCTTAAGTACTCCTTGTTATATATCTTGTCTGGCTTCTTTTCTGTCCTAAAATGTAAACTTTCCTGGGTACAAACCATATGTAGACCTTGCAATGCTAAGGTCTGGACAGATGCTGATTTGTTTTTTTAAATTGACTGACAATACTGTGTCCATAGGTCTATAGATAAAACAATTCTCGAATTGGGGGAAAGATTTAACATTTTTGAGTGATTACGACATGGGAAACCCTAATCTAGGCATTTCACATATGTATTGTTATTTAAACCTATATGTTTGATATTGTGACTTCCATTTTACAGATTTTTAAAAAGGACCAGAGAAATTAAGAAAGTTGCCTACACCACAATATGAGATTTCAGCAAAGCTACAATTTAAGTCTGGATCGATCTGACTCCAAAGCCTGTGCCATGCTGCCCTGTGGGTCATCACGTCCATTGCCTTGCCTCTGTGAGAGAGGCACCCATGCAAAACATGAGGGCATGGGTGTTCCACCCAACGTGCATCCAAGCTTCTGTTAACTTTAAGATTCAAGTTTTAATTCTTACTTTCATTTCATGGCTTTTCCCTTTGTTTTATAGGCAAGAAGAAAGACAAGAGCTGTTTACCATTCCCTGTACAATCTTGCTTGACTGGAAAGTCCTTCTGACATCAATTCAATTTCCTTTACTCTATTATGAAATAGTCATTACCCTCTTAGAGTGAAGACAGACTTCCCTATCCAGACAGAATTGTGCTGTGAGCAAGGAACATAAGTGTGAGCCCTCAGCAGGACTGGGTAGTCAATCCATGGGCAGATGCTTTCGAATCAAAGATTCATGCTGAAACTCATACTCAAAGCACTGCAGCAAAGCTCACGGAAGAAAGAAGAAGGTTTGGAAATAACATCCCCAAGTTACCTGCCATCACCACTTGCTTCAAAATAAACCCCGAGTCAAAAAAAACAGGGTGGGGGAACATAGAGATAAGGCAAGTAAATTATGGCTGCCTCTAATTTTGGGAAAGCATCGATTAGCACGAAGCCCCTGTGCCCTGGCACCTGGGGAAATAAGGAGGCTGCTCAGGACAGAAAAACACAGTGGAGAGGAGAGGAGGCGAGCCTTTCAAATAAGAACGTTAAACTCTGGGAACCCAGTGGCTAAGAAAAACACCACCAATGTCATGCTGAAACAGGGAAGCTCTCCTGAGCCCTGAATGTGAAGGCCATGGAGCAATGAAAGAGGAATCCTGTCAGGAAAATAACAGCGACACGAAGCCTGTGTGGTGACATCACTTTGCGTTCTTAAAGGAAGCAAAAGACACAGCAGTCCCGCAGTGGGCCAGTACTCAGCTCCAGATCTCCCTCCCCTCATGCACATGTGGTCAGGGAGAGCCCTGGCGGGGGGCCGGGTGCCTAAAAGGAATCAGAACAGTGCATGTCAAAAACAAAGCCTGTGCGCTTTGCTTGCAGATTAAAGTTTGCTCTGAATGTTGGAGAGGGAAAGGAGTGGAATGTTGCCCCTTCATTCCATTAAAAACGGATTATGGACTGACTGACCAGGTAGGCAGTGTTAGCTGTGAACAGAAACTGGCCGTTTGGAACTGGGACTGCAGCTGAACAAAAGCCTGAAGAGACACAATCAGCAGTGGTTCACTGTAGCAGGGTGGTGAGGAGTGATGTCTGCATTTGTGCATGTGTGCAAGGGTGTGTGCAATATTTTCTGCTGCTGTTGCTAGGACAGTTTCCCTCCGCCCTCACTAGCCTCTCACCCAATCAAAAGATAGCTGCTTTTCATTGGTTGCCTGGCTTTATCGAATGACTGTGACAAGCTGGAGTCGGGCCCACCTTATTGGTTTATTCCTGTAGCCCATTGTCAGTGGAGAGCAAATCAGACACTTAATCAATATTTTGTGAAGTGACACTAGACTCCTGGATAAATTTGCATTAAATTTCTCCCTGCCTGTGCCTTTGCACTCAGATAGCATCATATTAACTTCAGAGGTAGAGAGAGAGAGGCAAGCATTTAAACACTGTCATTTTCAGCCGCTTTGGATGTATTTGTGAGCTTAGGCAAAAATCTTGGAATGCCAAATATGCAACAAGAGAATTAGTTATAAACAAAATATAAATCTTCTGAGCAGAAAGGGTAAAGTAGTAGTGTCCTTTCTAGATGCAAATTGTCCCTCATTCCTTTCTTATTTACTTCTTTCCTTCCTTCTTTCCTTCTTTCTTTCTTTCCTTCCTTCCTTTTTTCCTTTCTTCATGTAGTAATTCAACAGATACTTATTGAACACTTATTCTGAGACAGGTTCTACAATGGCCCTGTATCTATGATGGATACATTACTGTGTCAGGCAGAGACTATTTTCTTTGTGGGTCACTCTATAGCAAAGCAGGGCACTAGAGGGTCAGGGTTCATCACATTGTAAACAAACTGGTTCTAAAGGAAATTGAACTCCAACCATCATCTATCTATGAAATGAGATGAGACCAAAGTTCCACAGTTGGATGTATCCTGGAGAAAGACACATATTATTAATCAAAATTAGTCTAGTGACCAGACTTTTCAGAATTCTACATAAATATTAGACAAAATGTGGTTGCACAGTGATCTCGAGGAAGAAAAATATTGAGGTTTTAATAGATTTTTTCTTTTCACAGAGAAAATAAAAGCAGCCAGGAAAGAAATCTCATGTGCCCTCTACCACCACCTAACAGCTAGTCTGTCTGTCCTCTGTGCTCCTTCAGCTTACAAGGAACGAACACATGTTTTCAGAACCAACACTTGCACTTATGCACTGCCCTCAGCACTACTCACCAACTGAAGGATAGTTTCACCTTGTTCTTTCATCGCATCAAAATTTTAAATATTCCTCTCTTCTGGTCATTTTCATGGTCATGAAAGTATGCTACAATATCTCATCTCAAAAAAAAAAGATAATAAAGGAAAAGAACCTCTTTGTGGATCCAAGGCTAATGTTCAGCTGAAACACACTGGTACAACCATGCTGATTTTTAAAATATTCAAACATTTAGTGAACCTGTAGGTAAGAACCCACTACCCTGAGCTTCCCAAGTAACCCCCTTCCACTTTTTTTAACCCAGCCTGTCCCCTGAGACCTGGATCCAGCAGCCAAGAGTTAAGATCTAGATCAGCAGGGTACTCCAAGACTCTGCTCCAGACGCACTTCCAGCATCCAGCAGGATTTATCAGTACCTAGGCCTACATTTTCTTTCAGCCATCCCCTCCTCACTTACTTTCCTCCCCTTTTTAGCAAACCCTTGTAAGAGCTGTCTATTCTCATTGTCTCGAATTCTCTTCCTCTTTTCCATTGAACACATTCTAATCAGGTTATCTTTCCAATCTTTCCAGCATCATAGCTTTTTTTTTTCCTTCGGGGTTATCAATGAACCTTTATTTCATCAAATCTAAAAATAAATTTTTAGGTCTCATCTTATTTTGCTTATTAGTAAAGTTTGACACAGTTGACCACTTGTTTTTCCTCTCCTTAAGACATGCTTATTTTTTACTTTCTTGTGTTTGAGACACCAATCTCTCTTTCAGTTCTCCTCTTTCTGATCAGCCTGCCCTTCGTTTTCCTTTGCTGATTCCTTGTGATCTTTTTGACCTCTAAGCATAGAAGCACTTAGTCTGGGGAACATGCCTTCTTTTCTCTCCACATTCACTCTCTGCTCATCTCTTCCAGTCCTATGACATTGAACACCATCTACATTCCAGTGATTGTCAAATTTCTATCTCTTGCTTCAACATTCCACCTAAAATCTAGATTCAAGTATCCAATTGTCAATTCTACATCTTCACTTGAGGATCTAACGTACATCTCAAATTTAATTTCATAAAATTTTAACATTGATCTTCCCCTCAAAAAATTTCCTGCTTGCTCTCAGTGTTCTTTTCTCAGTACACGACAGCATTATCCTTCCCATCGTTCAATCCCAAATCCTCGGACACAGGCTTGACCCTTCTCTTTTCCTCACACCACACTACAGTCAACCAGCAAATTCTGTAATTTGACCTTCAAATCAGATCCAGAATCTTATCATTTATCACCACTTCCCATCCTAGCCATTTAAGACCAAATCTCTATCATATTTCCTCTTTATTATTGTAATTACCATTCAAAGGTCTCCCTGCCCTAGTTGAGGGGCAACGGTAGACCCCTTGCCCCTTAACCATCTCTTTTCCATATATAGTCAGAATATGTCTCTTCAGTCAGTTCACGAAACCCCTATGCTCAATGTTTTCAAATGGCTTCCATCTCCCCTTGAATAAAATTTAAAGTCCATACACTATTCCTAGACACTGAAAGGCAGAGTTAACCATGATACAAGTTTTACTCTTAAGGAGTGATTTATTATGTAAGTCTGGAAGCAAAAAACAAAACCTACCCAGCAAGTAAAAACAATTTATGCACAACTTATTGGTCAGTTATGAACTTTAACATTTTATTTAAGAACAGATTACCTTGATATACAATAAAAGTATTTCATTCGTCTCCACTGACATCCTAAGCTGACATTAGATCTAATTTCCAGTGTATATAGTGAGCGCTCAAAACGTCTGCTGAATAAATAAACAAATGCTTAGGAAATGGACTTATTATTTGTGATGATGATAATGAAAATCATGAATTGAATATCTACAGTGTAAGGTATGGTCTTTCATATATTTAAATTACATTTTTACCCCAACAACTTGTTAGCTTTGTTACCCCGTTTTACAGGAGAATCCATAATTTTGTGGCTCAGAAAAGTTTAATGCCTTTCTCAGGATATAATATAAGTATAAAGTTTGAGTCTATGAGGTTTCAATGCCTGCATTTGACATGGCCACATCATGATGAGTCATTGTGTATCTGTAAGATTTTTACCATGACATGGTGGGGCAAAAGTAGGTCTACAGTTTAGAGTTTATTCTTGTGTAATTATATATTAATGATTATATTATTTTCCATGCAAACAACTGTAAACCTACTTTTGCCTCATCCCATATAATGCTTCATTATTATTTTGACAAATCTCCAAAAGTCATTGAAAAGTGACAAATAGATAACCCTATGTTTAGTCTACAAATGGGCATGCTTAGCCCCTAAGAGGCTCAATGTCAAGCAAGGAGATGCAAAGCCCAGTCCTCTGCTCCCTTCTTGCAGTACATCTTCACTGCTGTCTCATGCCGTGTTACCTACATTGTTCTTAGCTAAATGAATTGGACCCTTTCACCCTTTATGTTCCAGACATAATTACTAGAGTTTTTAATCCCATGATTTGTATAGTTTATTAACCACCTTTCTCATATGCCATTCTTTGGTATGCCAACTCCCTATCCCCTGGATACTAAGAACATAATGCTGCTTTCTGGAGATGCTCACAAGCCCATAGGAAGTGGAAGTCAAACTTTTAATGTCAAATTTCAATCAGGTATTTACTTATTATATGAAAAGAAATAAAAATAATTCTAAAATTTGTTTACTTGTATATTATGACATAATCCAATAAGAAACCATACTCAGTGTGATAAAAAATTTCTAGATTTTCTGTATTTTGAAGAATCAATCTTCTATTCACTAGGCATAACTTACCCATAGTCATATAAAATAAGTGTTCCTTTTTGTCAGTAGCCTCTGTGTTGAATGATTCTTCTATGTTTAAAGAGAAGAGCCAAAGGGGAGAATCCTATTGAGGATACAGAACAGTAGAATGACAGGGTAGATAGTCTTTGCCAAGAGAAAACTGACCACCAAAGACAGGTAAGTATGAAGCCACAGCTGGCTGAATAAATCAAGATAAAGGTATTGTTATTAGAAGAAACATAGCTTTTTTTCAGTTTCCCAAAGAGAAGAATAATAATCCACACGGAGCTTTGGGGTCCATGCCATGGAATGAATAAAAAAATTAAGGTCGTTCTTTCGTTTGACACATATGTCTGCTGTTTTCAAGGCACTGTTATTGGTGCCGTGAGTGGAAACCCTTTGTAGAATGCTCTATTTTACATGCGATTGTCTGTGAATAGCCACTCTGTCTGAACTTTGCACCAGGCACTCCGGCACTTGAACACCAGTATATCCTGCTTAAGGAAACTAGTCCTGAAAAAATCAGTGTTGGAGAAATAATATTATACTAACGAGCACTTTAGTTGGTCCAGAGAAAGAATTTTAACACATCTACACAAACAATGGAGAAATGAAAACAGTTAAACCTCTTTTAAGTGAATCGCTAAGAAATACTGGTATTTTGAGATAAAGACAAGTCTTGTGGTTGCACAAGCAATGTAATCCCACATCATGGTCCAGGAAGCCAAAGAAATGCATATTTTTTTTTAAAAGTCGGTGAGTTCTGGTTTGGTTCACTAAAAGTAATTCAGCGGCTGATTTTTTCCAAAATCAGTTTCCTTAAGATTTGGCATATGCTGGAGAAACAATAGTTGCTGTCACATTTGGATAAGTAATATGCTTTCTTCTAAGTATTTTTCACATGTGTAATTCATGATCATAGGCTTCCTGAAAGAAACGTAAGAGTTAATTTTTAGAGGTTATATATTCTGTCGAATTTTATCAGTGCTGAGTATAGAAAGGACTCTGTAGAAAGTCAAAGATCTAAATCAATGACCTCGCAAATGGAAATACTTCCATGGAATGAAAAAAGGTTACCATGACACCGAGAATCAAGGCCATGGACATACTGGGGACCTGCCAGCTCACATGACCGTGGGTGGGAAAGAATTCAGGTAGGTCTTGACTGATCCTCTTGACACATCTGTGGACACTATAGAGCTCTGCGGAGAACAGTTTGCAAACCACTGACCTAGCCTACCTCCTCATTTCTCAGAAAGAAAACCCCAAACCAAGAAAGACAAAATGCCTCATTCAAAATCACACAAAGCAGCTAGCTACTGCTGACCTAGAACAAGTTTCTTGATTCCCAAAACAGCACTTTTTTATCATACCAGACTTCTCTTAAATTCAGAGCCTACTGCAGCCTCCCCATGGCAAAATATCCTCTCTATCTCAAGCACCCAGAGCAGGCCAGATTAAATCAGAGCCACCCAAGGCCATTTGCCAATGCCAGTCTCCCACCAGGCAACACCAACCTTGGCATCTGGCCCCGATCCCTAGCACTTAGCTTTCATAATCAAAAAGCTGACATATATAAACAAACCATAATTTAAGCATTACATGGTCAGTGAGTAGAGGCCAACATGGGTGAATGTTGGCTCATAAGGTAAGAAGGAACCAGTTTACTTTCCCATCTTGTTTGTCTCTGGTGACAGAAACAGAAATATTACAATTACTAGCAAGAGCTTTTTATAACTCTTAGCCCCAAATATTCCTCAACTCCACAGCAAGTTTAACAAAATTTGCTCTACCCCATTTTGGGTAAGTGGTATTGTTTGGGGGCCAGTGGATTATAATCATTTTCAGGTTCAGTTGAGACTTGATTACTCCCTGAGACCTGCAAGCAGCAACATTATGGGAAAACACTTTGTGGCTCTTCACGGGACACGAGGACAACCTAGTGGTGCAGACTGTACATGACTGAATACGACTTGACCAGTGCCATCTTCGGGACAGACCCATTCCTGGGAGTCCCCACCCAGACGAGCTCTGAAACATATGACGCAGCATTCCCCCCACCCCATTGCTGCAATCTCATTGTGGCCGTTTTGTTGCACAAGCAAGTTGTATTTCCCTTTTTGTGAAACAATCTAGATCAAGACCCGTTACTTAGATTGTGGTCAAGTGCCTTTGCATCAGCTGAGAGCTTTGTTAAACAGGCCGAATCCCAAACCTGACCCCGGCCCCCTTTAACCAGAATCTGCTTGTTAGGGAGATCTCCATGAAATGCACATGAAATGCGAGAAGCACTGATCGAGAGACTAAGACCATGATTCTTTGGCTTCACCATTAGCTCCATCTATAAAATTTTAGTGGACCACATTTGGTTTTCTGCACATTTAAATGGAGAAAGAAAAGATCCCAATAAAATTCAAAATGAACTTAAAATGTATGGTTTTTAAAATTTGCTCCAGCAAGTTTACCACATCTTTTAATTTTTTTTTTCCAGCCAAGAGCTGTTGGAGTAAAATCAGCAGTAAGGATCTTAAGGAAGAATATGTATGCATGGTCGACTGTGATAACTAATGGGAAGTACATTTGGTATGAAAGTGCCTCTCCTTCGTTTCTAGACATCTAGTTGGCCACCGAGTCATTAGATTTTATCTCCTAAATGATTTTTTAAAATCTGAGACCTTTCTTCCATCCCCACTGCCTCCCTTTGGCTTAGGTCCTTATTATCTACAAAATGAACATTAAAATAGTCTCTCAATCATATATACTTGGTCTTCCTTGTAATATTTTGCTATTCTCCATTGCATTCTCCCAACTGTCCTCAGAAAAAACATTCTCAAAGACAAATCTAATCATGTATCTTATTGTTTAAGGTGTTCTAATGATTTATGATAAAAGCAAGCTTCAAATATTTTATGCAATATCTTTGGTGATACTGCTTTTTTTTACTTGCTAAACTCTGATCTCCCACTTTCTTCCTTTTATACCAAACTCCTAATGCATGGGGCCCATGTCCCTCCCTTTGCCCAAGCTGCATCCCTGCTGGGATTACTCTTTTTTCTTTCATTACCTCTCTGAATCCTCTTGATCATTACTCTGTCACCAAGGCAGAGCTGATCATCCTTGGAGCGGGATGGCACTCAGTTAGCAGCACTTTCACTGAACTGCAGTGTTTGTCCACTTGTCTGTTCCTTGCATTTTTCTATGAGACCATGGCATCAGGAACTATGTCACACTCTCCTTCGGTGTTTTGAGTATCAAGTACTACTGCCAACATAAAGTAGGCACTCAATGAATGTTTGAGGAAGGAAATAATTAAATGGATACAGTTACTGTGTAAAATAACTATCATGCTATCCCTGGGAACTGTGACAAACACAGCAACCACAGATCTAGTGGACATATTTTCAGTGGATTAATCTTTGAGATTTCCAATGATGAATATTAAAGATGAATTGATATTAATAGTGAACATTCCTCATATTATCTCTGCCAATACCCTAAAGGGAAATGATCTATCTCAAATAATTTATTAAGCATTTAATCATCCGTCACATCTAATGATCAGCAGAATTATAGCCTAAGTGATAATCTAGCCCCACCTTCTAGAGCCTTTCAGATTAACACAGTAAACATGTACACCAGCCACTCCCACATGGTCATAGATTTCTTTCCCATGGGGCCTGATGGTGTTTCCAGAAAGGAAATGGTAAGGCAAATTGAAAAAAAGAGACAGTTCTAGAAAATATGTCTCAACCTCTACTCCGCTGAATCCTTACACTGGAGTTCACAGAACCTTCTGCTTCATGCTCAGCTCAACTGGTCTCTTGAGGAAAAAAAGATTTCAAGGGTTTCAGCTCTTGCTCAAAGTTCAAGCTGCAATTGGACCCTGTCTTTCACATTGCATTCCAATTCTTTGCTTCTGAGGCTCAGCACTCACCTTATATTCCAGTTCTGCTCATGAAAACAACAATAATAATGTTATTTCACACATTAATGCAACCTTACTACATGCCAGGCATCATTCTGGATACATTGTGTGTGTTAACAAGTTTAATCTTTATAACAAATCTATTTACTAGGTACTGAAGTATCATATTTTAAAGATGAGAAAAAAATACAAAAGCATTTCTACATATTGCTTGCCTTTTGGTTTCTCCTGACCATGCTCTGTCTAATTACTGCAGAGTCCATATGCTGACTTTTTTGGGTTGCCTAACCCTTCAGATATGATGCTCTAAACCAGGGGCACCCAGCCTTTTGGCCTCTCTGGGCCACACGGGAAGAAGAAGAGTTGTCTTGGGCCACACATTAAATACATTGTGACGTGCAATCACAAAAAAATATCACCATGTTTTAAGTAAATTTATGATGTTGTGTTGGGCTGCATTCATAGCCATTCTGGGCCACATGATCATTTATTTTCTACTATGTTTAATATAGAAAATTAATTCCGACAGAAAGAATTAAACTCATAGCATGTAATATGAACAAAACACCAAGTGGTAACAGGTATCCACTCTATATAATATCAAAATTAGGAAAAGAGGAATGATGAAGTCTGTTTTAAGAATGAATCATTTTGAAGGGAGATATAAAATGGCTGTGCAGGCGCCCTGGCTGGTGTAGCTCAGTGGATTGAGTGCGGGCCTGCGAACCAAACAATTGCGGTTCGATTCCCAGTCAGGGCACATGCCTGGGTTGCAGGCCAGTTCCCAGCAGGGGATGCATGAGAGGCAACCATACATTGATATTTCTCTCCCTCTCTTCTTCCCTTCCCCTCTAAAGATAAATAAATACAATCTATAAAATAAAATAAAATGGCTATGCAGTAACACTCACCTCCTCACAGGACCAAACTGGAATTGTGACTAAAATAGAGAATAATCATCCTACATAATCAACTAAAGACTAGCTGAACAGAAGTCTTATAACCAAGGATTCACCAAAGAAACCACGTGAGTCAGGTAGGAAGGTGGGGAGTTGGAAAGGGCTAGGTCTGCACTTACCTGTAGCTGCTAAGAATCCAGAGGACTATCTCAGCTGCAAAGGTGCCCCCTGAGGAGCTCGGGATCTCTACCCCATGCTGCGCTCCCCTGCCCAGAGCACCAGAGCCAGGAAGAGGTGCCCAATACACTGTCTCTGAAACTCAGCAGAGATTCGGACTGCCAGGCACAAACATGAGTCTATTAGAAAACTTGATGCCCTCTTAAAGGATCTGTGTCCAAATTTCATTCCCACCCAGAGGGAAAAGTGGAATAGATTCCTGTGAGGAGTGACTGGCTTCTGTGGCTCTGAAGACAGGAGTTGAAGGGACCACTGCCAGGGCCCCAGTGCTGGGTCCCCTTCCTACCCGACAGAGGTCTTCTTTCGTGGGTGGATCAGGCCCCTCCGTATGACATCAGCCTGAAGGAATGCAGGAGCCCCACCCTCTGGACTCTCTGCTGCCCTGCCCTGTGGAACTCATGCTCTGGGGAGGAGCCAGTGCCTGGGCCCAGGGTGTAGAAGTCCAGCTGGACTCTCAGGGTGTCAGCACCGAAGTTGTGTGACTATTGGGCAGCAGCCATTCCACCACCTTCCTGTAAGCCTGAACAGTGCCCCCTTTCCTGGGAGATCCACCAGCCCCACCCTGAGAACTCCTGGAGGCCCCACTCTCCTGAGCTCAGGTGTGCCAGGAGGTCTGGGAAGAATCCAGGGCAGACTGAGTTGAGTGGCTCTAGGGAAGACATCATTTTTTGCTGACACTCATGAACGGTGCAGAGATCCTCCCTTCACATGGCCGGATCTGGGTCATTTTGGGCCTGGTGAACACTGCTGGCCTCCTTCTTACAACCCCCTGAGATTCTGCCCAACCACAAAAGTCTGTGGGTGACAGCCAGCCAGCCTTTTAACCTGCGACTTTTGCTGAGTGGCCTCTGACCCAGCACTGGCACAGAGTTTGAATCTGTATCAATCTGAAAAACACCACCTCGAGGCTATCTCATATGGCTCACTGACTGCTAGAGGCCCTTTCAGTGACTGAGACTAATAGGCAGTGGGAAGGTGGAGGCTGGCAGGGCAGATGTTGGTGGTGCCTTGGGCCTTTGCTGACCTGTCCCCAGGGTCAGTGCTATTGGAAGCCAGCCTTGGTGCATAGCTTTGCCCTTCCCACACATACCCAGGCCTAGATGAAGCAATCGAAAACTACAAACAGGTTGCCTAGACCCAGTCACATGTAGCAGCTGACACTGACCTTCACCAGACTCCCTCCCAAGAGGCCCCAGGACCAATATGCCCAGTGGAGAGCTTCAGTCATCATTGGATAAGGATCCAGTTAGCTCTACAAGCAGCATACCCAAAAGGAGATCTTGGCAGGCACCAGACCCTACAGAAGAAATTCTGATTTGTGTGGCAACTGCACAGTAATTGTATACTATGGTCGGGGTCAGTCCTCAGAGTCAGGCACCTGAAGGTTGGCCACATGCACGGATGGGTCAGCAGCAGTCAAGGCCCAATTAAAATAAAGTGGCTAACATAACCCACAAAAGGGGTATTCCTAGAGCACCTAGCTCAGACAGGCAAGGAAGACTATGCCACTGTGTCCCACAGAACACCTACTACATAAGGCCAGCGTAACAAGATGAGGAATCATAGCAGAACTATATAATAAACCGAAACAAACAAAAACTGGCAGCCAAAACGGGGAGATGAAGAAACATGCCCTGGTCTGGCTTGTGTGGCTCAGTGGATTGAGCACCGGACTGCAAAGCAGAGGGTTGCTGGTTCGATTGCCAGTCAGGGCACATGCCTGTGTTGCAGGTCAGGTCTCCAGTGGGGGGGTCTCCAGTATGTAAGAGGCAACCATACATTGATGTTTCTCTCTCTCTCTTTCTCCCTCCCTTCCCCTCTCTCTAGAAATAAATAAAATCTTTAAAAAAAAGAAACATGTCCTAAATAAAAGAACAGGAAAAATCTTTTTTTAAAAAAAGGGCTAAGGGTAAATGAGGCAAGCAACTACAAGATATAGACTTCAAAAAAAAAATGGTTATACAGATACTCAAGGAACTTAGTGAGAATGACAACAGCATGGAAAAAGACAGAGGAAACCATAAAAAAGAAGCAGTCAGAAAACAATAAAATAAATAATAAATAAAATAAAGAATACGCTAGAAAAATAAACCATGGGTTACATAAAGCAGAAAATCAAACCAGTGATTTGGAAAGAAAAGGTAGCAGAAAACCTGAATCCAGCAGCAAAAAATGAAAATAGTTTAGGGGACCTTTGACACAACATGAAGCATAACAATATTCACACCATAAAATAAAAGAAAGAGAGCATAAGATTGAGAATATATTTGAAGAAATAATGACTGAAAACTTCCTTAGGCTGGTAAGGAAAAAAAGACACTTAAGTCCAAGAAGCACAGGGAGTCCCAAACAAGAGGAAGTAAAAGAAGTCCAAGACACATTATAGTTTAAATGTCAAAGGTTAAACACAAAGAAAGACATTTAAAAAACAGCAAGAAGAAGGCATTTAGTTACCTACAATGGAGCTCTCATAAGACTGTTGGCTTATATCTCAACAGAAACGTTTCAGGCCGGAAGGAATTGGCATGAAATATTCAGTGATAAAAAGCAAAAGCAAGGACATACAACCAAGATTCCTCTGCCCAGCAAGGCTATCATGTAAAATTGAAGTAGAAATAAAGAGCTTCCCAAACAAATAAAAGCTAAAAGAGTTCATCACCCCAAACCAGTAATACAAATAAGGTTGAAATGTCTTCTTTTTAAAAGAAGGAAAAGGAACATAGATATAAAGAGTAAAATGGCAATAAGTATGACCTTGTCAATAATCACTTTAAATTAAGTGACTTAAATACTCTAATCAAAAGACATAGCTTAGCTGGATAAATAAGCAAACAAGACCCATATGTGCTTTCTACAAGGACCCACTTTAGAACAAGAGATACACACAGACTGTAAGCAAAGAAATATATAAAATATTTTGGGCAAATGGAAATTAAAAATGGGGAAGCAAAACTTATGTCTGACAAAATAGACTTTAAAACAAAGGCTACATTAAGAAACAAAGAAGGACACCACACACTGATAAAGGGATCGATCCAACAAGAGGATATAACTCTTGTAAACATTCATGCAGCCAACATAGGAGCATCTAAATATATCAAGCAAATCTTGATGGACATAAAGTGAGAGACTGACAGTAATGCAGTCACAGTGGGGAAATTTTAACATCCCATTGACATCAGTGGATAGCTCTTCCAGACAACATCAACAAGGAAACAGCAGCCTTAAATGACTGACACCTTAGATCAGATGGAGTTAACTGACAACTTCAGAGCATTTTACCCCAGGCGGCAGAATACACATACTTTTCAAGTGCACATGGAACATTTTCTAGGATAAACCACATGTTAGGACACAAAACAAGTCTAGATAAATTGAAGAAGATTGAAATCATACCAAGTGTCTCCTCTGACTGCAGTGTTATGGAACTAGAAATAATGGCAAGGGAAAAAAAACCTAAAAAACACACAACTACATGGAGACTAAATAACATGTTACTAAGCAATGAATGGGTTAATGATGAGTTAAAAGAAGAAATCAAAAGATACTTTAAAACAAATGAATGTGAAACACAACAACCCTAAATGTGTGGGACACAACGAAAGCAATTATAAGAGGAAAATTCAGTGTTGCATATCTGCCTGAAAATAAAAGTCTTAAATAAACAATTTAAACTTATACTTTAAGAACTAAATAAATAACAACAAATAAACCCCAGAGTGAGTAGAAGAAAAGAAATAATAAAGATCAAAGCAGAAATAAACAAAATAGATTAAACAAAAAACAATTCAAAAGACTAATGAAACCAAGAACCTTTTCTTCATAAATATAAACAAGATTAATAAAATATTATCCAGACATCAAGAAAAAAAGTGGCGGGGCCCAAATAAAAGTATCAGAAATAAAAGACTAGAAGTAACACTGATACCACAGAAATACAAAAGACTATTAGAAAACACTACAAAAACTATATGCCAACTAATTTGACATTCTAAAAAAATGGATGTTACTGCTAACACAATATAAAACTGAATAAAGAAGAAACAGAACATTTGAACAGGCCAATTACAGCTAATGAAATTAAAGCAGTACTCAAAAAAAAAAAAAATCCAGGAAACAAAAATCCTTGACCAGTTGACTTCATATGTGAATTTTACCAAATATTCAAAGAACTAACACTTATCCTATTGAAACTATTCCATAAAATTCAAGATAAAGGAAGAGTTCCAAGCTTATTTAACAAGGCCAGCATGTGTTATCTTAATTCCACAAGCAGATAAAAGCACTACCAAAAAATAAAAGAAGAAGAAGAAGAAGAAGAAGAAGAAGAAGAAGAAGAAGAAGAAGAAGAAGAAGAAGAAGAAGAAGGAGAAACTTATAGGCCAATATCCCTGATGAACATAGATGCAAAAATCCTCAACAAGATATTAACATATCAATCATTAGAAATAGTATATACCATAATCAAGTGGGATTTATTCCAGGGATGAAAGGCTGGTACATTAAATATCTGGAAATCATTTAATGTGATATACCACATAAACAAAATGAAGAATAAAAATCATATGACAATATCAATAGATGCATAAAAGCATTTGACAATTATCAAGCACCCATTTATAATAAAAACTCTCATCAAAGTGAGAATAGAGGGAACATGTCATAACATAATAAAGGCCACACATGACAAACCCACAGACAACATCGTACTCAGTGGGGAAAAACTAAAAGCATTTCCCTTAAGATCAAGACCAAGACAGGAGTGTTCACTTTCACCACTCATATTCAATGTAGTACTGGAAGTCCTAGCCACAGTGATTAGAAAACAAAAAGAAATAAAGGGCATCCAAGTTGGAAAGGAAGAAGTAAACTGTCATTGTTTGCAAATGACATAATAATATATATAGAGTACCCTAACAACTTCATCAAAAAAATACTCTAAGAGGCCCTAGCTGGTGTGGCTCAGTGAATTTAGTGCTGGCCTGTGAACCAAAGGGTCTCCGGTTTGATTCCCAGTCAAGGCACATGCCTGGGTTGCAGGCCGGGTCCCCAGGAGGGGGCATGTGAAAGGCAACCATACACTGATGTATCTCTCCCCTCTTTCTCTCTCCCTTCCTCCATCTCTAAAAATAAATAATAAAAAAATCTAAAAAAAATACTAAAAGTGAACAATAAATTCAGTAAAGTAGTAGGATACAAAATAAATAACTGGAAATTAGTTGCATTTTTATACACTAATAGAGAACTATCAGAAAGGGAAACTAAAGAAAACAATTCCATTTACAATTGCATCCAAAAAATAATAAAAACCTAAGAGTAATTTTAACCAAGAGGGTAAAAGACCTGTACTCAGAAAATTATAAGAACTGAAGAAAGATATTGAAGAAGATATAAATAAGTAGAAGCATACACCATTCTCTTGGATAAGGAAAATTAGCATTGTTTAAATGTCCATACTACTCATAACAATCTATAGATTCAATGCAATTCCTATCAAAATAGCAATAATTTATTTCAAAGAATTGGAAAAGGCAATCCAGAAATTTATATGGAACCACAAGTACCCCAAATAGTGACAGCAATCTTGAGAAAGAAGTACAAAGTAAGAGCTATCATGCTATGTGCTATCAAATTATACAACAAGCTTACAGTAATCAAAACAGCATGGTACTGTTATAAAAACAGACATATAGATCAATGGAACAGAATAGAGAGCTCAGAAATAAATCCAAAACTTCATGGTCAATTAATATTTGACAAAAGTGGAAAGAACATACTATTGGACTAAGACAATCTATTTAATAAATGGTGACTGGAAAACTTTACAGATAACTGAACAAAATGAAACTAGACCACTTCCTACAACATATACAAGAATAAACTTAAAATGGATTAAAGATTTAAACATAAGATTCAAAACCATAAAACTCCTAGAAAAAAACATAGCCAGTAAAATTTCAGACATTTGTCTCAATAATTTTTTTCTGAAATATCTCCTCAGTTAAGGGAAACAAAAGAAAAATAAACAAATAGAATTATATTATATTAAAAAGTTTTTGCACAGCAAAGGAAACCATCAACAAAATGAATGGGAGAATATGTTCACCAATGATACACCTGATAAGGGGTTATTATCTAAAATGTATAAAGAACTCAATACCAAACAATCCATTAGAAAATTGGCAAAGGACCTGAATAGACACCTCTCCAAAGAGGACATACAGATGGCCCACAGACGTATGAAAAGATGCTCCGAGTTGCTAATCATCAGAAAAATACAAATTAAAACATCAATGAGACATCACCTTACCCCCTCAGAATGGCTATCATCATAAATCAAGCAAGTGTTGGCCATCATGTGGAGAAAAGGAGAGTCTTGTGAACTGCTGCTGGGAATGCAGACTGACACAGCCACCATGAGAAACAGTATGAAGTTGCCTTAGAGAATTGAAAATGAAACTGCCTTATGACCCAGCGATTTCACTTCTGGTATATATCTAAAGAAACACAAAACACTAATTCCAAAGAATATATGCGCACCAATGTTTTTTTCAGTATTATTTATTTATAATAGTGAACATTTGAAAGTAGCCCAAGTGCCCATAAGTAGAAGAGTGGATAAAACAACTATGGGGCATTTACACAATGGGTAGAAATGGCTGCTTGACCATAAAAAAGAAGGAAATCTCACCATTTGCTGCAGCATGGGTGGACCTAGAGGGTATTAGATTAAGTAAAATAAGTCAGTTAGAAAAACACAAATACCGTATTACTTAACTTATATGTAGAATCTAAAGAACATTATAAACAAATAAACAAAACAAAGATACTCGTCGATAGAGAATGACAGAGAACAGACTAATGTTTGCCAGAGGGGAGGAGGTTTGGGAGACTAGGTGGGAGAAGTGAAGGGATTGAGAAGTACAGATTGGCAGTTACGAAATAGTCACAAGGATGTAAACTACAGCACAGTCAATAATATTGTAACAACTATGTATAGTGCCAGGTGGGTACTGAAAATATCAGAGAAACACTTTGTAGAGTATACGATTGCCTAACCTCTATGCTGTATACCTGAAACTAATAGAAAACTGTATTGAATGTAACCGTAACTGAAAAAAATTAAAATAATGCATCTTTATAGGTATTTTCCTGGACATCTATCCAGGCTTCCAAACTCTTTTGTAGCAAAGCACAGTGTATCCGGTAACAAACTGAAATGTCTACACACAGTAAGAAATAAACCAGCACTGCTCTACTTCCTGGGATAAAGAAATGTAACAACAACTGCACAAATTCAGGATTGTGTCCCTGACAACTCTTCTCAGTGGACTGCACATTCATTTACTCCCACATTTGCATAGTTCAGATAATAACAGCTCTCTCTTTCATGCTCAGTGCTGAGGTCAAAGTCACAGAAGCTGTTTAGCAACAATTCCCCTTTCAGACAGGTTTAAGATCAGGTGGGAGAGAAGGCTTGGAGAAGGCAGAATGGATGCCATCCACTTCCCTGGGCATGGAGTCCTAAAGCAGATTGCATTTCCGGACACACATGCATAACAATACCCTCCAGAGGACATTGAGAAACAGATTAGATTTCATTGTGTTACTTCATATATCTAATTAGAACCTGCTAGCTATGGCCTGGGTATGTGTGTGTATATTTATTTATATAAACAAAGTATATATAAATATATACTTTACTTATATTTAAAGTATATATTTACTTATATTTACTTATGTATAAAGCTAGAATGCAAAAATATTCTGATATATATTCATTAGGAAATATCACTAGAATTATCTTCGGAGAGCATGCACAAACTAATAGCATATATATTCTGTTCTAATAATATCAGAAAATATTAACAACATACTGAAAAACTAGACCAAAAGAATCAGGAATACAGAAGTGTCCTTCAGTATAGAAGAATTCTAATTATGTTGAAATGGGCTCTGCAAAATCTCATCAATGATGAGATCTCTCTTCTTAGAGAGATCAAATTTGAAGGAAGAGGAGAGAAATTAATATATAGCTGGTCCTCACCTAAGAGTAACACAAATGGAAAATTCTTTTGTTTTAGAAATTGTTTCATTTTAATTGTCATTCAAGTAGTTTTCTGCCTTTTACTCCCCTCCCAGCCCACCCCCCAGTCCTCTCCACCTCCCTCCTGTTTCCAACCCCGTTGTTATTGTCTATGTGTCCTTTATACTTGCTCCTGCTAATCCTTCCCCTTTTCCCCTGAAATTCCCTTCCCTCTCCCCTCTGGTCACTGTCAGCCTGTTCTGAGTTTCAGTGTTTTTGGTTATATTTTGTGTGTTTGTTTGTTTTGTTGATTAGGTTCCTGTTAAAGGTGAGATCATATGGTATTTGTCTTCCACTGCCTGGCTTATTTCACTTAGCATAACACTTTCCAGTTCCATCCATACTGTCAGGAAGGGTAGAAGCTCCTTCTTTCTTTCTGCTGCATAGAATGATACCTCAGACAAGGGTTTAATCTCCAAATTATACAAAGAACTCACACAACTCCACTCTAAGAAGACAAGCAACCTAATTAAAAAATGGGCAAAGGACTTGGATGGACACTTCTCCAAGGAGGACATACAGCGGATCCAGAGACACCTGAAAAGATGCTCAGTAATTGCTAGCTATCAGCAAGATGCAAATTAAAGCCACAATGAAATACCACTTCACACTGGTCAGAAAGGCCATCATAAACGAACCAACAAACAAGTGTTGCAGAGGTTGTGGAGAAAAGGGGACCCAGTTCACTGCTGGTGGGATTGCACACTGGTACAACCACTGTGGAAAACAGTGTGGAATTTTCTAAGGAAACTAAAAATGGAACTGCCTTTTGACCCAGCAATTCCACTGCTAGGATTATATCCTAAGAACCCTGGAACACCAATCCAAAAAAATCTATGCACCCCAATGTTCACAGCAGTACAGTGTATAATAGCCAAGTGCTGGAAGCAACCTAGGTGCCCATCAGTAAATGAATGGATCAGAAAACTATGGTACATGTACATAAATGGAAAATTCTTAAATATTGATAGGTAAATTAACAGTATGAATATGAATTTTAGTTTTTAAGTATATTTTATTGATTATGCTATTACAGTTGTCCCAATTTTCCTCCCTTTCCCCCCACCCAATCCCAGTTCCTCTCTTCCCTCCAGCAATCCCTCCACCTTAGTTTATGTTCATGGGTCATGCATATAAGTTCTTTGACTTCTCCAGTTTTTATACTGTTTTTAACAGCCCATAGTCTATTTTGTACCTACTAGTTATGCTTCTTAATCCCTGCACCTTTTTTCCCATCCTCACCCTTCTCCCTCTCTGCTGATAACCCTCAAAATGATCTTCATATCAATGATTCTGTTCCTGTTCTAGTTGTTTGCTTAGTTTGTTTTTAGTTTTTTTAAGATTCAATTGTTAACAGTTGTGATTTTGTTGTCATTTTAACGTTCATAGTTTTGACCTTCTTCTTTTTCTTAGATACATATGTCACTTTAACATTTCACATAATAAGGGCTTGGTGATAATGAACTCCTTTAACTTAACCCTATCTGGGAAGCACTTTATCTGCCCTTCCATTCTGATAGCGTCATGCTGGATGTAGGTCCTTGCCTTTCTTGACTTCAAATACTTCTTTCCAGCCCTTTCTTGCCTGCAAGGTTTCTTTTGAGAAATCAGCTGATAGCCTTATGGGAACACCTTTGTAGGTAACTCTCAGCTTTCCTCTTGATGCTTTTAAGATTCTCTCTTCACCTTCAAATCATTCTCTTTTCACCTTCAAATTATTAATTTGAACTATGGCTTCCTTCACTTCACTATTGGTTCCCTGTGGATTTTTCTTTATTTCACTTAATGTAGCCTTCATTTCTTCCCTTATGCCTTTGCCATACTCAATGAGTTCTCTGAGCAGCCTTTTCAGGAGTGTTTTCAACTCTGCATCTGATAAGTTGGCTATCTCTGTTTTACTTAGTTCTTTTTTAGAGATTTTGTTCTGTTGTTTCATTTGGGCCATATTTCTTTGTCTCCTTGATTTGACAGCCTCTCTATGTTTATTTCTGTGCATTAGGTAGAGCTGCTTTGACTCCTTGTCTTAACGTGCCTATTAAGTTGCATTCCCTGGGGTGGGGGCAACCTACTTCCTGCTTTGTGGCTCTGTATTTTGGGGGCTTTCAGAAAGGGGACAATGCTACTATCTGGCTGCTAGAGGCTTGCTCAGCACTCTCCCCACTTCCATTCATTTCACCTACTTCCCGTATGTGACTGACTGCAGCCCCTCCTGCTGCTACACTGGTGGTCCCCAGAGTGGGGGGGGCTTCCATTTGTTCTAGGACCCTGCAGGCCCTTTAAACAGACTCTCCCAAGACACAATCCATTTATGCCACAGTCCCAACCCCCTCTGGTTTTATAGCCAGAAGTTATGAAGCTTTATTCCTGGCGTGGGAACTCTGGGCTGCAAGGTATGCTTGGGGCTGGGATCACTCACTCTCAAGGTGTCCCTCCTGATTTTATCCACCACACTTGAATGTGGGACCACTCATTCTGCTGGACAACACTGCCACCACCTTGCTGCCACTGCCTTGTTGCTGCATCTCACCATTGTCACACTGCGTTCTCTCTGCCCCAGCTCTGCCCCTCCCACCTACCTTGATGAATTTGACTTCTTCAAATTCTTGGCTGTTCGACTTCCATACAGTCAATTTTATGGCAGTGCTGGGTGTTTTTTGTTTTGAGGTTATTTGTGATCCTTCTTATGGTTGTGCAAGGAAGTAAAGCATGTCTACCTATGCCTTCATTTTGACCAGAAGTCTCTGAATATGAGTTTTAGAAGGATTAATGACAAGAGGTTTTTTTTTTTTTGTAGTCCATTTACTATCTGCTATATTTAAGTTTTAATTTAATTTACAAATACATGATGGGCATAAATTTAGGAGAGATGTATTTATCTACTCTGTAAAAATAAATTAGTGCCTGGATGATAAATTCACAAAGGTGAATTTTCCTAAGTCACATCATTGATCAGACTTTTCTTTTCATTGCCTGTCAACTTTGGTCTCACTATTAATGACAGCAGTTACCTGAGTCAGAGACATCATCTCAGACAAAGCTCTGGTTACATGAGGGATTGTGAAGGGCTGATACAAGCAAGATATGAACAAAATTATAGGAGTTCGGGGTCTTTTTTTTAAACTGAGGCAGGTCATTAAAAGAAATGCAAAGATGTCTTCTGGAGGCTTAATAAAGGAAGTTAATTCTAGGCCACATCATAGGCCCATTAACCTTTTTCTGTTCCTAAAATACCTTATGTAATGTCAAAAAGAAGCCAAGTGGAAACATAGCTATGTAATTAAACCTAGTTAACATCAAAATAGAAATGTGTCAAAGGGCAGAAGCAATTGGTATGAAACTCCTAACCTGTATTTATGGCCCTAAAACCCATAACCCACATGCCTTTTTGCTATCCTTCATTCACATTTTTTTTTTTTTGCTCTGGATTTGGATAACATGGCTAGCTGATTTACTTATTGTGCCTGACCTGAAACATGAAAAGTCAGTTCTGAAAATGCCCAAAGGGCAGCACTGTCCTGCTATAGGGAACAAATACATTGCTGGTTTCTATGAAGATTTTTTTCAACACAGAATATTTCTGAAGATCTTCAGAAAGATGAGTTTTCCTGACCCAGGGACACCTTTCTCCTCCATCCTGTAAGACAGTGGCCAGATTGGTGTTGAGTTTGGTTCAACGTTTAAGAAAACCTGGCATATGTATTTTCTTCCATGCAAGTACATAGTTATCAATGTATACTCTTCCAGGATGCCCATGTGAGGCTTAGTATGAAAGGACAGAGGCAGAGCAGAAAATTGGCTGCCTTCTTAACTCTAGCAGAACCTTGCAAGGGAAGTGTAACCAGCAGGTTCTTTCCTGCACCATCAGGGAACAGCTACAGGGCAGGGGAAAGATGACTGCAGTCCCTGCCTTTCCACTTAGCCACCTAGCTTCCCCTAAATTCTGTGTTCTGGGCTACATCACTACTCCTCCAAAACCAACCTGCACTGCTACGAGTTTCAAAAATTAACAGAAGAATGCAGGTCTCTATTAAATCCCAGGAGATTATGCCCCCTACAGCTTATAAGCCTGTGTTCTCCAGGGACATTTCAGCGTACATTCTAGTATTAGGGGTAACATACAGGCTTCCTGTAATTTTATTTGCTAAATCTGGCAACTCGACTTAATATCTAGCTAGTGATCATCACCCATCTCCATAAAACATGGAAGGTTAGAGATAATTGAGAACCAGGCTTACCATTTCATTTTACATATGAGGAAAGCAAGACCCAGCACTTTTTGGCATAGAGGGGGAGGTCTGTTTCTTCTTAGTCTCACAGCTACTTAGAGGTAGTATTTAGACCAGAATCCAGCTGGGTTTATACCCACTTTTTCTCCATTACCCATGCTATTTCTCTAATAACAATCCCCTTTTTGTTTGTTTTTAGTATGCTGCTTACCTAGACTTTTCAAACATTTAACATTTTTGAGCAATGCCCAGTTTGGGCCTCTACACTAAATTCTGTGGACAGACAAGAGGAAGTAGTACGTGCTGCCCAGCGCTGGACAGCTTTTGTGGTTTTAACTGATAAGGAAAACAAAAATTAAAACTTTCTGAATACAGGGAAAGGATCAAAAATAATTTTTCAAACCCAAATATAAAGATTCCCTTGTGTATGTTCTATTTTTACATATTTGGGCCATTGAACCCCTTAATCAGTGTTAATAATTTATGAGCATGCTCCAGGCACAGCGTGGTACATTCACTTGAGTCTAAGATCACTCTGTTCTACAAAACAGTTTGGGAGAGATTGTTGAAGCCCAGTTGGAACATGCCTCCTACCTTCAGTCACTACCCATTCAGAACCTCCTATACACACTTTGGCCAGAAGAGGATACAGTATGAAAATCTATCATGTACATAAGTCTGTCACTCACTTACGAAAAGATGGAGGCAGAAACAGCCTTGGCTATGTTCAAGATAAACTGGTCCCTCTCTATCCATGCCATGCTATTATGAACATTATGTGTGCTAGTGCCCTCCTTTTTTACAAGATTCTTCAGGTTTTTCTATTTTAGAAATAATTGATTTTGAATCTCTTTATAGAGTATAGTCTTGAACTTTGAAATAAAAGAGGCATCACATTCTAATATAAATGAATTTAATCTAGGACTTATATACAATACTAACATTAATCCATGACAAGTCAGATTTTACTCATGTCTTTTTTTCTTTTTTTAAGTATATTTTATTGATTATGCTATAATAGTTTCCTCCCTTTATCCTCACTCCATGCTGCACCTCCCAACCCTCCAGCATTCCCCCACATTAGTTCACATCCATGGGTTGTACATATAAGTTCTTTGACTTCTGTTTCCTATGCCATTCTTAACCTCTCCCCATCTATTTTATGCCTACCAATTATGCTTCTTATTCCCTGCACCTTTTCCCCCATTCTTCCTCTCCCATTCCCCACTGAAAACCCTCCATGTGATGTCCATTTCTTTGATTCTGCTTCTGTTCTAGTTGTTTGCTTAGTATTTGTTTTCATTGTTGGTAGGTTTTTTTAGGTTCAGTTGTTGATAGTTGTGAGTTTGTTGTCATTTTGCTGTTCATAGTTTTTGATGTTCTTCAACTTCTTAGGTAAGTCCCTTTAACATTTCATATAATAAGGGCTTGGTGATGATGAACTCCTTTAACTTGACCTTTTCTGGGAAACACTTTATCTGCCCTTCCATTCTAAATGATAGCTTTGCTGGATAGAGTAATCTTGGATGTAGGTCTTTGCTTTTCATGACTTCAAATACTTCTTTCCAGCCCCTTGCCTGCAAGGTTTCTTTTGAGAAATCAGCTGATAGCCTATGGGAATGCCTTTGTAGGTAACTCTCAGCTTTCCTCTTGCTGCTTTTAAGATTCTCTCTTTATCTTTAATCTTGAGTAACTTAATGATGACGTGCCTTGGTGTGATCCACTTTGGGTCCAACTTCTTTGGGACTCTCTGGGATTCCTGGACTTCCTGGAAGTCTATTTCCTTTGCCAGATTGGGGAAGTTGTCCTTCATTATATTTTTTAAAGATTTTATTTATTTATTTAGAGAGACGGGAAGGGAGGGAGAGAGAGAGAGAGGGAGAGAAACACCAATGTGTGGTTGCCTCTCACAATGGCCCACACTGGGGACCTAGTCTGCAACCCAGGTATGCAACCCAGGTGTGTGCCCTGACTGGGAATCAAACTGGCAACCCTTTGGTTCACAGCCCGAGCTCAATCCACTGAGCTACACCAGCCAGGGCCCCTTCATTATTTTTTCAATAAGTTTTCAATTTCTCGCTGTTGTTCTTCTCCTTCTGGCATCCCTATAATTCAGATATTGGAACATTTAAAGTTGTCCCAGAGGTTCCTAATCCTCTCTTCATTTTTTTGAATTCTTGTTTCTTCATTCTGTTCTGGTTAGATGTTTATGTCTTCCTTTTGTTCCAGATCATTGATTTGAGTCCCGGTTTCCTTCCTGTCACTGTTGGTTCCCTGTATATATTGCTTTATTTCATTTTGGGTAGCTTTAATTTGTTCCTTCATTTTGCGGCCAAGCTCAATCAATTCTGTGATCATCTTGATTACCAGGGTTTTGAACTCTCCATCAGACAGATTGGCTATGTCCTCATCACTTAGCTCCCTTTCTGGAGTTTCACTCTGTTCTTTCATTTGGGCCATATTTCTTTGTCCTGGTGCACCTGTTAAATTGCAAGGGGGTGGAACCTTAGGTATTCACTGCAGGGCAACCCTCTTTGCTGCACTGTGGTGCTGTCTGTGGGGGAGGGACCAGAGAGGGAACAATGCAGCTTGCTTGCTGGGCTCTAACCCCACTTTCCAACAAACTCTTGTG